>CM021737.1:37286718-37456519 GCA_011075105.1 Heteronetta atricapilla
AAGATAAAGATAAAGATAAAGATAAAGATAAAGATAAAGATAAAGATGATAAAGATAAGATAAAGATACAGCCCCAGTCCCAGTGTGGTGCTGGCTGGCCTCAACCCCATCGCCTGGCTCTCACCCCACGCCAGCACAGGGGAGCCAGTGGGTGAGCTGACGGCTGGTGCTGGAGCCAGCAGCCCTGCCAGTAGGTTGGTTCTTCTTCCTGGCAACATAACTTTAGTTTCAAAAGGATTTTGGTTGATATTTACCCAGAAGATCAAAATTATTTGAACACTAAGGCAGTGCCCATTGCCAAAGGCACAGGCTTAGGTATCATCTACTTTTTACAATAATCCAGTATCCTTAAGTCAAGTGAAATTTGGCTCTGCCTGGTTTCTTCTCCTCTTTATCATCAGATTGCATTCAGTGAAACCTTGAAAGATTCAAGACAGCCGACATTCGTAAAGAACAAGGAGCTTGGGTCAGGAGGGCAGAGGGACAGCATCTGTACGCCACAGAAGGACCCGGGGAAGGAGCCATACGTCTGAGCTCCCGCACAGGCAGGAGCGTGCCGTGGCATCGTAATGCAAAATGCATTAAGCTGTCAGGGCGAAGATCCTGTCTTCAATCTCGCTGAGTCCCTTGGGCCGCGGGGCTGAACCTCGCCGCGAGCCGCGCAGCGTGCCGGGCTGTCACCTGCTGGTGACGGCCAGCAGAGCCCAATGGCAGGAAGCCCTGAGATCCTTCGTGGGTTCTGCCTTGTGGTGAGGAATTTTTTGACAATTAAGGGCTGGCTTCAGCCTCATTTCAATGGGAGCTCTGCAGTTAAAATCGTACGTATTGCTTTCTGAAAGATTTCTCTCTGCATAATCCCCGTCTGTAAGCCAATTACTGGAAGACTTTCTCCTTTCTTTCCTCGAGCTTGCCTACCTGGGGATGCCCAGAAAAATTAATCTGAATTAATTTCTAAAGTGGATTAGTTAAACCTCATTAAATCCCCATGTCGACGGCCTTCTTCAGAATTAAGGTGGCCTTAATTGAATTTCCTCCAGAGCTTAATTTACTCCAACCAGCTCCATGCCCCTTGTGCCTCTTGCAGACACCGCCAGTAACCCCGCTGAGAAATGCACCCGTGGTCAGCAGGGATGGAGACCCCAGGCTGGCCACCCCATCTTAAAAGAGGGAACGACACTTTACGGTCAGTAAAATGGCACTTTACTGTCTCTTTCATAAAAAATACCAAAGAATCCTGCTGAAGATGCATGGGGCAGTTGCTTTGCCATCCCCAGCCCGTGGTGGGGAAAATGGTGGCTCGAGAAACCCTACCTGAGCATGCTTCCTACAAAGCAGTAAAAAAATATCACGTCCCTGTCCTCAAGGCCATAACTCAGCTTGGCAATGAAAGCTGGAGGCAGGACAGATGCCTCCCACAAACCCTGACCATCAACAAGCCCTTCTCTCCAGCACTGGGCTGCAAAGTCCGGGTTCAGGGCTCTGGGGGCTTCAGCACCGCTGCAGCCAGCCGCTCACCCAGACACACTGCTGAGAAGCCACGGAGAAATGCCCGTCAGCAGGGACCAGAGGCAGCGTTTCGAGCAGCTTGGCCTCCCTGTCACAGGCTCTGCTTCTAATGAAAGCCTGAGCCCCTCAGATTAAAGAGCAATGTCACAGAAGGGCTGCTAAAATTGAAAAGATCCACCAGATTAATTACCGGGCTTAGAGGAGCTTGTCCGTTTATTAGAAACAAAAGCCCTGAGCCACTTGCTATTGAAATTATGATGTCTTCTCCAACATTTCCACTTGATCTCGTACAAGCAATCCGCAGGACGAAGTCAAACAGAGGCACGCGTGGCGCTGCCCCCAGCCAGCTCGTTAGCACCCACGTTCGTCTGCCTGCTCTGCTGCACGTGAGCCCTGGCTGCTTCCCCGTCCTCACTGAGACCGGCTGGTGCACGCACCGTCTGAAATACTGCATCAATATTTATCGTAGCTTTTTGAGAATAAGGGATTTTTTAATCTTAAAGCCCCTGCCCTGGCGGGGAAGGATAAAATAGATGCATAAATAAAAGATCTAGGCAGTGAACCTTTTAACCCTGCAGCACTATTGATTCACGAGAGGAGAACTGGGAAGGGAGGCAATAAATATTGGGGCTCCGGATCCTAAAGCAGTGGCTCTGAATTAAAATCACCCGAGGTAGGATCACCCTGCTCTTCGGAGTTCTCACCGTGCCATTTCCCTTGTGTGGGGGTGGCACGAGCGATGTGCCAGGCCAACACCGCCGAAACAGAAAGGTGGAGAGCAGCTACGAGAAGCAGAGAACCCCCCAATAATGCATTTTTAATGATAGATGTCAAGGGTATTGCATTCACACCCATCAGAAGGGTGGCGTTAATTGGAGGTGCCGTACAAACCCCTGCAGCAGTGGGGACATCTCTGACATGGGTGGCCAAGGAGAGGACCTGGCAGGAGCTGACCACCGGCATTTTGGAGTCGGGTGACTCCAGGAATGGAAACCCACCCTCGGTGCCTGTGGCTCTCAAGGCTGAGCACCAAGCAGGTGCCTGGCTTGTCAGTGCTGTGGGGGCAATGCTCTGTAATGGGGTCCTCCTGGGAAACCCATGGCTTCAGCTTTATCACCTCCAGGGTTTGCAGCACCTCAGTCTGAAAATGTGTTGCCATGTCTCCGGCCTCTGTGACACAGCGGTCCTCCCAGCAGTGTTGGTAAAATGGCATGTTAGCGTTTAAACAACCGAGTAATGAGGCTGGTGGAGCTCACGTGCCTATGTAAGCAAGGTTTTGTGAATTTCCCATAAAACTGTCGCTCCTCTCTCTGCACGGGATACCTGGGGACATGCGGCTGTGCCGCTCCCTTCCTAACGAGCTCGTGCCAAGGAGAGCCCCGAATCAATTACCGTCTGTAAACAGGAGATGCTCTGAAAGCCTGCCCTTTTCTCCACCATGCGTCCTTCAAGCTAATTACTCCTCATTGTAGATCACGGGTCAGGGAAAACAACATCATGTTCTTGGAAGGAAAGCGCTTCCCCTCGCAGACAGCATAAACAGAATAAAAACGTGATTTAAAACATCGCTAAGTCTTCAGCACGCTCTACCTATGCGAGATCGCAGCGCAGACCAATTATGGGCTTTATAATTGCTTCAGTTTTCACGCCTCATTAATGCAATCTGCAAAACATCCCGCACTAACGAGCCGGGACCGGCGCCTCACCTGCGCGCTGCCCTGGCAGCAGCCACCGCGAGCGGTCCGGGTCAGAGCAGGTGGGCTCTGCAGGATCTGTCCCCCAGCAGCCCAGGTGCCATTAGCTCTGCTGTTCTGATTATTTATGAGGAACTCTATAAAGGCTTTGCAGAACCTACAGCCAGTACGGTCTGATTCACCAGTACAACAAAAAAACACGCATTCAGTAAAAAACAAGGGTGGAAATCTGAGTCACGCTTACCAACAGAGCAAAAAGCTGGGATATTTGTGGGTATTTATTCCAATTTCTGAAAGGAAGTTAACTTGTTCTTAATTTATAAATAAGGAGCTGCATTTTCTTAACAGGGATCTTTGTCCTTTGGAAATACGTTTCAGTACAAGACCGGCTGCCGGCACCTGCAGCAGATGACACGTCTTCACCTCGGACCGAACAAGGTTGGACAAAACCATCCCCAGCTTCCAGGGAAGAAAACAACAGATGCTGAATTTCATCAGAGCAGCAGCAAGCAACAATCTCATCTTCTTGAAGCATCTGAAGGGATCGAGGAGATTTTTTCCAGCCACAGAAGCGTTGTTCCCACCCAGCCCCAGCTTTGTCCCTGGAGCTGATCCAGCGGGAGCTCCTCCAGGCGCAGTCAGGTGCGAGCAAAACACCCCCGTGGCATCCCATGTATCTCGCTTTGTGATGCTGCCCATAACCTCAGAGCAATGTCAGGGGCTTCTCAGCAGCACCAGCAGGGTGGCTTTGGCCACAGGACAGCAGTTGAAGCAGAGCAGCCTTGTCCCAGCTCGCACCCGGCTGTGCCACTGCCCTAGGCTGAGCATCGCCGGCGATGCGGAGCAGAGCTGTGCTCCTGGGGACTTCTCGTGCTTACTGGCAGGCGAGCAATAATCATATTTTTAAGCTTCCCCTTAAGAAAACCTTCCGTGTAATTTGCTAAATTTATACCAAACACAATAGTGTGCACATGAAGGGGGATCTAAGTATAGAAGCCATTGTTTTAATGCAATTGACTTTTTAGATTAAAAGACTCTTATAAAAACCTTTTTCTGAGAGGCATAGAGCCGTAATTACAGAGTAGCGGCACGCGACAGATAATGTTCCCAACCAAGGAAGTTAACTCTTCCCTGCATCTCCCATGGAGCCGGGATCAGGCCAGTGCTGGCCCACTTCTGTGCTCTGGGATGTGTGAACGTGCAAGCCAAGCCACGAGGGAATAGACATAAAATTATATATATAGATATATATATATATATTATTTTTGCCCATCAGGGACTTAAAATAATTAATTTCTCCCTTCATCAGAAAGATGCTTTGATGCAATCAGATTTAATTTTCTCCTCTGAGCATCCGAAGTGGGTGTAGTGGCCTTGGCATCATTTGGCAGACCTCTAATTGGGGTTCACGCAGTGACAAGGCTGAGCAAACACGGAGCAACCGCAGAGGCAGTGCTTTCAGGAGTGACCTCTAAACTAATGCGAAAGGGCAAGCGCAATCCCAAATTTCAAGGGGTAATTGCAGGGGATGGCAAAGCCCCAGAACACTCAGCACCACACAGTGCATTTTTAGGAACTTAGCTCCTTCCTTTTGCCTTGGAAATCAATACTTCATCTCACCCGGTGCTCTGTCGGATTAAGCAGAACACGACGCTGACCTGGCTGTGTAAGCAGTTATTTTTAATATCCTGCCTGTCGTGGTACATATATTACAGGTGACAGAAAGCACCGTGCTCTCCTGGCCTCCTTCCCCCTGCGTTGCTGCCTTGGCCTCAATGCACCCACGTTTTCCTGAAAGCTTTTGCCTGCATCCACAGCGCTGCAAAGCCACAAGCTGCTGCGGTTGGCCTAATGATGCCGTGCCCGATGGGATGAGTCCACTTCAACGGGCTTTTTTTTCACTGTTCTGGACATTTCTGGAGAGATGATTTTAACCCAAGTGTATTTGCCCACACAGATGGAATTGCATCCCTCGTGCATTTAACACAGGGCTGGTTAACGTCAGATGGGTGCAGGCTGCAGTTCCCGCTGCTGCACCGTGAAGAATTAGAAGGTCAATGTTTAAAATTTATTCAACACAATATCATTTTTTTTCTACTTAGCAATATGATGAAGCCATCTGAGATCACCATTTTCTCTATACTCCCTTTAATTTACTTATATCAGTCTCAGCATTAAAAAAAAAAAAAAAAAAAAAAAAAAAAGCAAATCAAACAATTAATCATTTCAGCCTAGGAAAGGCCAGTAAATCACCCCAGTTTTATATCTCTATTTTTTTGAACTTATGCCCAAGAGCCCAGAGATGGAGTGCATGTGCTATTAATTTGAAAATAGGCAGTTCACATACTTGGTTAATGACCTCAGCAGCAATCTCAGACATGCAGACCCAGGTGCGGCGTGTAAAGAGCTGAAGACATTACTGCGCAGTGCCGGCACATGGGGAGATGATGTGTCAAAACAAATGTCAGGATTTGGGATTAATTCCGCCTGGCCCCAGGAATGCCCGCGTTTGATTTACTCGCAGCCCGCTGCAGTGCGCGCCTGCACGGTTTGCAGGGGATGAAACCGAGGGCGCCGCTTCCACGGGCTTGATTTGCATTTATACTAATTGAGATGAGAAAGCACGTTGTCTGAAATCCCACTTTATACACTAAAAACCTCACGGACGGGCCCTCCCCAGCTGCGTAGAGGAAGCTCCCACCTCCGCGGTTTGGGCATGCGCTTCCCAACGCCGCTCTGCCAGGCGCTGCCCCGGGGCCCGAAAGGGTTTTGCCCTTCTCACCGCTCCACCTTTTTGATTTTCTTCAGCCTAGCCTCCAGGACTGAGTGCTGAGAGGAGCTGAGTAGATGAAATAAATTCTGAAATAGCAGCTTATTGATACATTGCCTGCTCAAAGCCACACACAACCTCAGAAGATCGCTTTGTTTTGTTCTCTGCGAGATACCCACTGCTTTCCCCAGCCTGAGCTCGGCCTGACACAAGGAGAGTGCACAAATCTGAGGACGGCAGAGATGTGAGTCATCTGGTTTTATTTTAAAAGCAGTACTTTTCGTACTCTTCCACGGTGTCCTAGTGCGATCACAAAGAGGTTTTCAAAGGCGTGTGCTGGGAGATTTTCTGCAAAGAAAAGAGCAGATTATTTAGCCTACAGGTACAGATAGCAACCTCCCCTGCAAGGTGAGTTGCCTGTGGGCCAGCAGGCAAAGGCTCCTCTCTTTTGCCCCCCCAAAGGCTTCCAGGGATCTGACATTTATTACAGAGCGTGAGGTGGGTCCAGAAAAGCCAGGACACCAGCCTGCACGCTCCTGCCCACGGCAGCAGTGTCCTTAGGAGCCCTGATGGTTACTTGCCAGGCTCTTGCAGCAGGAGGAGCTGGAGGGCAGCTGGCTGGGACAGCACCAGGCCTGGCATCTGCACGGCGGGCAGGATCCGGCCGTCAGGGTAGGCTGATGCTGCTTTTGCACTGACATCATTAATTTTTGCTTCTAGCACACGGAGGAAGGACCAGGTCTGGGGACGTTCCCACACGCTGCCCGGCTCCTCTCGGCACGCACGCTGCCACCGTCCCATCCCTGAGGAGTTCCTTCTGCTCCAGGTTCAAAGCCAGGTCTCTGGGCCGTGCAGGGATGAGTTCAGGGGACCCGACAGAGCTGGCTTTTCTCCCCGCACAGGAAGGAAGTTGCTCTAAGCCCGAAGAAGCGGAGCCATCTGGCAGCGCGCAGCTGTGGAAATATTATACCCCTAATTATTTATAGTGGTACCTGCGCAGAGACGAGGTCAGCGCTCCAGCATCCCACAGCTACGTTAGGAAAAAAAATACTTAATTTTCTCATAAACACAGCCCTGGGTTCTTCCCTGCGAGTGACAGCACGCGCGTGGAGGGGCTCGGGGAAGGGGACGAGTTTTCCCTGGTACTTACAGGCCCCAAACGGCAGCACGGAGGGTTTCTGCTGGTGGTCTCTGCATGGGCACGGGCTCACGGTGAGACCCCTGGCATCTAAGAGGCACCACAGGGCTGGCCGCCAGCAAAGGCAGAGCGATCGACAGCTCTTCTTTGGCCTGAAATCCATAGTGAGAACATCACAAAGCAGCCCTGGGGACCACAGGCCCTCCAGAGCTGGTTTCCAATGGAAATTACGCTGTCAGATCTCGGGCCTTGAGATCAGGTTTCTGCTATTTGCTCCTTCCAGCTGTTTTAATCCGCGGGGAGGGCTTTAAGTGGAGCTGGTTGTGGGCAGGAACCAACAGATCTGAAATTTTGGGGTGGGGAGAGTGGTCCAGAGAGCTGCTGGGTCTGGTCAGGGCTCCCCACAGCAAAACGCCACACATGGGGCAGGGGGAGCTCCCACCGCCTGGATTTTATTGTTATTAATAATTATTATTATATTATAGCCTAATAATCTTTACCAAGATTAGTAATTTAGTGCCTAAAGGGTAGTGTTTATTTCTGGGATTGGCAATAAGCGTTTGTGCACCATCACAATGCGTCCCCGTCACAAATCAATAGTGGAGATGGGAGATAAATGACGAGCAGCCCCGCCGTGTGTCTTTTTGTCCTGGTATAAACCACCCCCAGCCCAACACGAGTGCTCGGTGCAACAGCACACCTTCCAAGGGTTGTGCTCAGCACCACCTCTGTGGCACTGTCTTGCAAAGCCCAGGATTGCAGAGTGGGGCTGCCACAGGCCTGAGGCCAGCTGAGGGCCTGGGGGCTCAGCAGTATTGGTGTGAAACCTGCCTGTTTTGGTGCAGCCTTGCCACATCTGTCAGCTTGCTCACGCAGCGCAGGGGCCGTTTGCTGCAGCGCTGCATCGAGGTTCGTGGCTAAGATCAAGAAATCCTCAACTTTCATTTACAAATGATGTAAGCGTGGGGACGATGAGCTCATTAGCTGAAACAAAGTAGGGAAAAATGTTCCCAGGTTTTAGAGAGAACAGTGTCTTAGAAATGCAAACATTCACTTTACCCCTTTTCCTTTCCTATTCTGTGCAAACAAGCCTTAAAGACTCACAGCCCGGCACATTCTCAGAGAATAAATGTTATCTCGTGCTTTTTAAATTAGGAATTAAAGTCTTGACAGTCCTGGGAGACTGGGAAGGAAAGGTGTATTACAACAACACAGGCTGAAAGCTGGGAAAAGACAGGGTTTGGAGACAAATGGTGTGGAAATGCGGTTTTAGGTAACGACAATCCCTTCCAAACTCCGGGCGAATGTGACATCTCATAAAAATTCAGTGTCACTGGTTTCCAGGTTAATGCTTTACAGCCAGCAGCACGGATGTGAGAGATCCCAACCGGCCTTTCGTCAAAATGAGGGGAAAAAACAGAAAAGGCGCGTCTGCTTCCTTTTAGCACCCAAGTTTATTTTATCCCATGACATGCCAGGACACAGGTGAGACCTCAGCCACAAAACAATTTAATAAAGTATTTAAAGGGAGGTTTCTGCTCCTCCGACCTGTCGCCAGCCCAGCAGCTCACAGGCATGGGATTGCTCCATCTGCTCCTGCAGCTTGCGCCTCGATGCTGGGCTCTTTTTTTGTAACAAACGAATGAAAAGTCGCTTTGTAAAGTCGGGGCCGGAGCTGACTCATAATCTCTGCTGACAAATCTCTGTCGATGTTTACTGCCACAGCCAGAGATCTGTAATGTTTAAAGTATCAGCTTTTTATGAGAAAGCTGCTTTCAGGAAGTGTCTGGAAAAGTGCAGCGCGCTTTCACACATTCTCTCATTCGTTTCTGCCCCGTCCCAGCCATGGAAATGTGGGGCATATGCACCGGCAGGGGGGAGAGGAGAGAGATGCTGGGTGCTGGTGTGGGGGGAACCTCTCCGTGGGATCCATGTCTGCAAACCCCAAAGGGGGCAGCGTGTAACAGGGCCGCCTGGGGAAACATTTTTTGCTGGGAAACGCATCTTTTCTGAGGTCTGCCACGGGAACTGCTTTGGTTTTGCAGGTCCCCTTGGTGCTGTGCATCTCAGCATGTGCTCCACGTGTCCCATAGCTGTGCATCGGGAGTATACCCAGCACGGGAGAGGAAGAGGAGCTCGGAGAAGCCTCCAAAACGCTTACGTTCATGGTAGGAGGGGACATTGATTTTTTTTCCTGATATATATGGCTTTATTTTGTGGAAAGGACAGCACAAAACGAAGCGGGTGCAATTAGCAGACAGAGTTAAAAAGCCCCAGGCCAAGTTTAGTGCTCGTGTCCCCTCACCTGTCCCACAGTCCCACAGCTTTTGGGCTCCGGCTGTACGCGATGCAAATGTGCAAGATTTCCCTGGATTTACTGCCGTCAACTACCCCAGAAGTTAGCATGCATTAACAGCATGGGCTTTAAATCAAAGGAGCGTTTCCTAATACATTATTTATAATGAATCAATTTTTAATAGGAAAAGCTTTTTTTCTCCCCTAATAAATTATTATAAACTCTGCTGTAACACGCCGCAGCAATATGTACTGTACAAATAACGTTATATGCGTTGGTTCGTGAGGGCTTTTAAGCAGCTCACTGAAATGTTGTCTGTCAGAGGTTTCAAAGCGCCGCGCTCGCTTCAGTCTTGAGCAACCAAGCCTCCTTACTGCAGTTTTATTTGGTTTGTGGAGGGACGGGTACTTCTGTAAACCACTTGATAAATATCTCTATTATTGACACTGCCACGCGAATAGAACAGGGGGTTGTGTTACTGCAGATACACGGCCTGACCTGGAGGAAGCAGCACCGGGAGCCCCGTGTGGGCGTCCTGCCTGACCCCTCCTGGCGTATCCAGCATCTTTCCCTTTATACTTTGTTTTCTCCCTTTTTTCCTTGCAGTTTGCCTTCCTTTTGTACATGTAGGGCAGAGAGAGCCTGGAAAATGTCCTCTTCCCTGCTGAGTATTCGCAACAAGCACATCACAATAGCAGGTCCAGGCTTGGAGAGAAACGCCCATGAAGCACGCCGTGGTTCCTCTGGTACCTCTGGCTCTTGTTCAGCGCCCAAAGGCAGAGCTGAACTTTGCGGGCTTTTTTCTGCCATCTATTATTTTACATTGTTTAACTCTCTAAAGCCCTTTTCCTTGGATGGAAATTTTAGGACTGATGACAGATGAAAATATACTTTCCCATATTTCATTATTTTCCACTTACGTTCCCGTCGGCCAGCAGATGTTATAAAACATCCAGCCCTGTTCAAGGGAGCTGTTCTTGCAGGCGGCTGCCCTTCCCCCAGAAATTCAGTGCCAGTTAGTACCGGGACATAAGGACACAATATCCAATGCCCAGCACTTAAAATGTGTGGCATCACTTCTGGAATTAAGTCTCTTCTGGAGGAGCCCCCACGTGGGTGCAGCCAGGGAGGATGTTCATGGTGTGACCAGGCCGGGTGTTAGATGCTGCAGAGGACGCAAGATGCAGGCTGGCAGGCCAAAAAGAGCCAGTTTGTGCTGTAAGTCAGTGCAGTAATTACATTGTGTGAAGCAAGCCGTGGGTCCTTGCTCAGAAAAAACAACTCAGATGGCAGAAATGAAAGGAGAGCTCCATCGCCGCAGCGGGTGCCTTATTTACCGGGCCCCGCGCTTGCTTGGGTCTGTGTGCTCCCACTTGTGAGGATGCAAAATTTACCCTCCCAAACATCCTAATTAATTTTCCTGCGTGCTTTTAGAGGCCTGATC
Source organism: Heteronetta atricapilla (assembly GCA_011075105.1). Lineage (NCBI taxonomy): Eukaryota > Metazoa > Chordata > Aves > Anseriformes > Anatidae > Heteronetta > Heteronetta atricapilla. The sequence continues at coordinate 37,297,567 of CM021737.1, forward strand.
TCTATCTGGCCTCAATCCACAGGGTCCCAGCACGCCGAGCAGCCGTCCCAGAGGATCCTCAATCCCCAGCACGTCCCCGTGTCAGTGGCGATTACAGCTGGGATGAAAGAACCGCAATCAAAACCCGGCTTGTATCATCATATCAAAGCACATTTGAGTGTCTTCATTTTAATTGAACGCCTCTCTTTCCTTTTAGTCACTTTTGTTTTTAACAGCGCCATCTGCACTTCAGATCACGAGTCTGTTTCTCAACCAGTCGTATAGCAGGGGCGGCACAAAACCGTCTTGCAAGGAGAAACTTCTTATTTCCCAAGGAGAAACTTCTTATTTCCTTGTTTTCGGCAGGTGAGAGGCAGCCCCTGGCTTAGCCAGCTCTCCCAGTGGTGTACCGGGAGGGACAGGAACGGCTTTGTTTTCCCTGAGCTTTATCACAGGTGAGGCGGGGAGGTGCTGAGCAGGACCACAGCTGGGCTGCAGAGCTGAGGGCTGTGCAGCCCAGCCACAAGGCAGCCTCCGAACAATAGCATTTGGGCCAAAATCTCCATGTTTTCATGCAGAAGTATAAAAAGCAACACTCCTGCTCAGTGCGGTGGGTGGAGGAGGCTCTTCTGTCCCTGGGTCACGATGGAAATCGTTAAATGGGAGCGGTTCCTGGGGAGAGCCATGGGGATGATGAAGGAGCTCACCTTCTAATGAACGACGCTGGGAACTCAATTTGTTTTCCTTAAAAAGGAGGTGAAGAGACAATCCACTTGCAGCCTCTAATTACTGCTGGAATTTAAATGTGCTAATGGAGGGCTCCCCAGCCGGGCAGATGAAAAGCACACACAGCCCCGTGCCTGCAAGATTCAAATTCGGGTTTAGATTAAAAGCACGTTTTTAACGGCGCAGGTTATTAACCACGGAAACAGCCGTTCAGAAATCTTCTGATTTGAAGAGGCATTTTATTCTTCGAGACCCAAAGCTTTAGTTCAAATAGAAAAAGTCCCCAGGCACATTTGACACGGGAGCTGAGACCAGATAATCACCTTATTACGTATGAATATGCCGTCACCCTTCTGCCCTCCTTTTATGCTCTGCTCATCAAGCAGCAATTCTTTCAGTAAACACCGAATTTCTCCAACATGTCACCTGGAGGGCTTTTGCCTTCTTTCGAGCTGCCCCTGGGCTCTTCCCCTTTTCCTTTTGCTTTGACATGACCAAGGCACATTCCCACCGGGGCAATTCCCCACATGGGCCTGCAGCCCCCCGCCCTGCATTTCTTTCTTTTGTTTCCTCATAGCTGCTGGGCTCAGCAGTGATAAAATGTGGATAACTTTTAGCACAATGTTTGCTGCTGCTTGGGGTTCTTGAGGCTGTTGTGATAAACCTGCCTCCATCCACACGTGCCTCAGAAAGCATCACCAAAGCTTGCCTTTCCTTCCAAGCAAGCCAAACATCTAAATGCATAAATAAATCCCATAACAAAACCCATGGGATGGGGAACGAAGCAACAACCTGTTTGTGGAAGATGCTTGGACACCCATATATCTATATAAACATATAGATATGTATACACCTGTACGTATATATAGGGATATAGATTTCTATTCTGAAGCATGGAACATGCCATCCATTTTTCAGCTGCTTACCATGTACCCTGCACTCTGATTATTGACGTGAGTGCCTGCTGAGTACTTCAGCCTAACGACATCAGAGGGCACATTAGTCCTCAGATTACTGGATTTAGCTCTAAAGAAAGCTCCTTCTTTTGCCCAATTTAATTACTTTGTTACCCAGTTCACCTACTTCTCTTATTCTAACACATGAAAAAAAAAATAAAAAAAAAAAAAAAATAAGGAACAAGAAAAGGCAAACAAAAGATGACTGAGATTTTCCTTACCTGTTTTATCCCCTCTTGATAACTAAAATACCACACTTTATCAAACGTGAAATAAAACTAGCCCCATCTAGTTTAAGTGCACATCATAAATCAGTTCCTTTAACAAGGTGACAGGAAAAATACCCCAAAGCATGCTTCTCACTTTGTCTTCCCCTTCCCCAAATGTCTCGGGACAGAGACATTACAGCAATCTCTGAAAGCCAAGTTGACAGCCCCTATGTTATTCATTGTTTTATGTATTTTTTACACGTGCACTTTATTTTGTCTCTTGTCCTCACCTCCTAGCTGCATTCCCCCAAGGCCATCGGAGGCAGTAGAGGCAGAGAGATAATTTTCAGGTTGAATAAATCCTTTTCGTTATAGAATAAAACCCGTGTATCAGAAGCTGAACCCAGAGCAACTTCTGTGTCTGAGTGCCAGGCGAGCAGCAGGATGTCCCCGTGCTCAGCAAGCAGTGCCTGAAGACTGCCCCGTCACCTGAAGGAGCAGATGAGCATCAGCCACAGCTGGTCTCAGCACAAGCCAGCGCTGCGTGCTTGCAGGGCTCTGCGCCGGCACAGCGCCGTGGGGCAGGCTCTGGGACAGCACCTCCCCTTCCATACACCTGCAGCCCTGCTCCGGAGCATGCCGGCTCTGAGCAGAACACCATCCCCACGTGGCTTGCTTTAGAATTCATACGTGGGACGTAAATCAGCTGAAAGGTAAACGGCTTTGGTTGTGGTTTGTGTTTTTCACACGAAGCAGCAGGAGGGATGGAGCAGCAGGGGCGCCCAGCGGCCGAATCCCCCACTGGTACACCTTGTTTGTAAGAGGTTCAGTGATTTTCGCCAGCAAAGGATGAGGTTGAGGAATTCTTCTGCCTTTGAAGGAATTACACAGAAAAGACACGTCTGTGCAAGACCCTCTCCACTGGAAAGCTGCTGTCTCTGTCCGTCCTGGCAGCCCCACGCAGCTGGGAATCCGAAGGGCAGATCTGGCACATCTCCCCGTAGACGGGGAAAGGTTATGGAAAGGTTATTTTAATATTCTGCCAGTGCATTAAATCATCGCCCACGTTTCCATACGTCAGCTGCTTTGGGTCCCAGCTGTGCAGCACTTGCACCAGCGGCATTTACCGGCGTTACCAACAGCAGCGGCAGTAGCCCCGTGGCTGGGAGCAGTCTCACCCAAAGCCGCTCTGATGACAAACTTCTCCAAGCCTTCGCCTACCTGGGCTGGCCTGGGAGTGTGAAGATAGCTGGAAAGCTCAAAAGCCTATAACCATCAGGGCAGTCTGGCTAAAGTACCAAAAACCTGCTTTGAAAAGCGATCAGCCCTGCCCCATCCTTTGCTGCGCTGTCTCCAGTTTCTGCTATCCACAACCCACATTTTTCCATCCCGCAGTCCTACATTTTGCGTTTATTTTCTGCACATTCCTTGTGCCTTTTATGTACACTTAATTACAATGTTAATCAAAGACCTCAAAAGAAGCTCGTATGCAAATGAAGTTACAAAATTGCAGTTTGGGGAAATTGCAAAAACCTATTCATTCTACTTGTAGTGAAATATTTCAATATATTTTTAATGCCTTGGCCCTGGCAAAATGCATTTTCATTCAAGCAAATAATGTGTTGAGCAAATATTATCCCCCTAGGTTTTATTTCTTTGTCAAATAATTGATTTTTTTTAAGTCTCACATTATAGATAATATTACATAAAATGCAGAGAGAAGAATTGTTTGGTTAATGCACATTTTTCACGAAGGCCTCGCCACGGTTACAAGCCCTCATTTCCACTGAAGAAGAAATTGTGTAGGGTGGGGACTGGCTGCTTTTAACCCAGTCAAAGGATGCTGGTGTCTGCAGAAACCTTGGCGAGCGCCTTTGGCCTGTCCCTGTCCCCGTTGTCCCCGCGTGCCTCTGCGCAGGGCCGCAGCGGAGCTAGCTAAAAATACCCCTCCGCCTCGTGCCCCCCGGCTTCCTGCAGTTTTTCTCTGTAGACAAAAGTGGAGATCGCTGCCAAAATCAGACATTCGGGGACCTCTCCCGCTTGTGAAACCAGCCGCTAGCACGTGACAGCCGCAAACATCTGGAAGCCATCTCCTTCCCCCCCGGTGCGGCCGGGCTCCAAGGGGGGCTCGGCGTGCTCAGATGTCGGCCTGGTAGGGCTCGTGCGGCCTTCCCAGAGCCTGCTGAAAGGGCTTGGCAGCTAATTGAAATTTCAGAAAAACGGGGAAACGATCGGCGCTGTCAAAAGGACCAGGGAACGGATTGATTTTGGAACTATTTGATGGTATTTCTTTTAAGTGAAGAAAAGCCACCCAGGCCTCCTCGCACCCTGAAGGGACGCCGGCTCCTCCCGCCGTGGGTGTTTGGGAATCACCTCGGTGGCGGTGCACAGGCTGTCCTGGCCTTCAGCGCTGTCCCACTCGGGAATTGGTAATGATTTATGGGTGGAAATGCCAATATCCAGCACAGCCGGTGTCCCTTTTCTGAGGGAAATGCCAGCACGTACGTCAGTGTCAGATTAACGTGCGACTTTCAGTCAGTGTTATGGGGAGCAGAGCTACCAGGCACTTCAGAGAGCATCACCCAGATGGGTTAGTCCTAAAATTGCTTATATGATTTCATAACAATACACATTGGGGTGGGACCATGCCCAGGGAAGGAGAAGGATCCTGGGTTTGATGAAGAGGGCGCCGAGGACTTAAATCCCACCTCTGGGGGCTCCTGGACTGCTCCGGCAGCAGCACGTTCCCTGTCACTGCTATTGCACGGATCCCAGTGCCTGGGATTAGTCTTCTGTGGTCAGAAAGAATAAAGTAATGCGATTATAGTTGTGTTCTCTCTCTCTGACTAGTGGAACTGTGATTACTTCATCTGGAGGAGCCGCTCTGTTCGACAACCAGGATGCTCCCCCTCTCCCCCAGAGGGGTCCCTAAGCACATCCCAGGGCACAGCTCGAAGCGCTTGCCCCCCGCAGAGGGCTCAGGAGCTACCCTGGGCTCTGGAGCAAGCTCTTCCCTTCCCCTAACCCTGCAATTTTCCTTTGTGCTCAGGCACAGGTCCCGCGGGCCTCCCGACTGACTGCGCACAGCTGAATTGCTGTCGGAAACATCCAGCGAGCCGAGGGAGAGCACGGGAACAGATGAGCAAGCCCACAAGAGAGGCATGGGAAGAGAGAGGAGGAAGACACCTGCACTGCCGGCTGCTTCCCAATTAATATTTAAACGTTTTACACAGAGCTGGGACCCTCCCAGCAGAGTGCTTTGGAAAAACTCCACGGCATTTTAAGCCGGAGCTTCCCAAGCTCCCCAGGCAGGTTTTATGTGCGCCGCAGCCGGTGCCCAGCTCTCTCCCCTCCCCTGGCACAGCGATGAGTTCCTCCTCTGCACATTACTCTCACACTAATTAGACCACGGTAAATGAAGAGCAGGATCAGCGTGCAGCACCATCATGGGACGAGGAGAGGAGGTCAGCCCCGTTGGCGTGCAGGTGGGTGCAGACACCCAAAGGGCTCCCCCACCATGCATGGCCTCACCGGCACAGCCCCGGGGCGGGCAGGAAAAGTGCCAGAGGTCATCTTCGAGGGGCATTTTAAAAATTATTTTAATTAGTTGCTTGCAGCCACTTGAGGTGGCAGGAGATAGCGCTCGGCTGGACGCAGGCCACAGGCATGAGGTTTGCAGAGAGCAAGCACAGGGCACATCTGCAAGCTCTGTGCGGCATGAGAGCAAGTCCAAATTGTAGTCATTGGCTTCACAGAAACAGCAGGTCTTATTCACATGCAATCTGCACTGAAAAAACGCTTAAGCATTACAGATTTCTATTTTTCCAAGCCTTCCACCTGTAGATGACTAAATCCCTGCTGCCTGCTCTGGAGGCAAAGTAAACTCATCCACTTTCAAGCCTGTTTAGGAGGGGATGAAACTGATGGTTTTTTTTTTTTTCATCTGTCCACGTGTGCTGTGACCCCATGGACTTCTTGCAGCCAGAGCTGCCTGGCCCTGGAGACTGTGCCCCGTCCAGAAGGCAAGGCTGCCCTGCCTTGCTTGCTACGCCATCTCCTCCTCATAAATTAAATAAGCAGCGCTAAAACTAAAAGCCCCAACCATTGCCACAAAGCAGGGGCACCCTCTGGGGAAGGTGGACCTCTGGGTTTTCCCTAAAAATGAGACCTTGCACCACCTCGTTTGCAGACCCCCAAACTGGCCCCAAACACAGCAAAAACGGTGCCCGTGCACACAGCGCTCCCAAACATTCTCAGAGATGGTTCGCATTCCTCTAGCACAAAGGGATTAATACATTTCTTGCAGAGCGTTTCCTCTTGTATCACGTAACTTGTCACAGGAGGGGAGCCCTCCTCTCCTCGTATCGTGTTCCCGTCGAGCAACACCCTCGCGGCCAGCCGTGCTCTCGGCAGTCAAAAGCTTCGGTTTCCCTCTGCTTTATATCCCCCAAAGCTATTTAATAGCTCGCACATTCCTTCCCATAAAGCTTACCCTCTCTGCAATTTACGGCTCGGCTGGAGCGAGGGCAGCCAACGTGCCGGAGCTGCGCTCACCGGCTGCAGCACACACCAAGCTCCCCGGCCACATGGACACCGTTGCTTCCTCTCGGGATCAGGGCACGGGGACCTGACCCCATTTGGGGAATGCTGTCACAGAAGGAGTGAGGAAGACCATGGTCCAGCCCTGGGTGGGCTCCCCGACATCCGCCCGTGCTGTCGTGCGTGCTATGTGGCAGGGCGGGTGGCGTCCTGCCTTTCCGAAGCAGTCTCCATTTCACTCGAATCGCGGGTTATGTGCCAAAATTGGGCTGCGGGGAGGTCGCCTGGTTGCTCAGCAACTGTGCTTGTGCTGCAAAGAGCTCAGGGTTGTGCTCGGCTGCCCGCAAGAGCCCGCTGGCAAAGAAACCGGCGGCGATTTGGGTGGCAGAGCAGGCACCGCTCACCAGACAGCGGGGGAACCCCAGTTTAAGAACCCCTTAGTTAATAAAAATCAGCTTTAGGGTGCTGCAGGAGGAGCGAAATACTCTCAACTCCGCCAGCTGCAAAGCTTTGGGTTGGAAAAGTGTCATTTTGGTTTCTCTGCTCCTCACTGCCCCATGGCTGTGAAAGGGAGGGGAATAAATAGCAGGGGAGATGCTCAATTCCCACCTGTCCCACACTGTTTTTAGCTTTCCAGCCCAGCACGGATCATCTTAGGGTTTCCATTTCTTGCATTGAAGTAGAAACTACGTGCCGTCGGTTGTGTGGCAATGGGTGTGCAAAAACGTGAAGGAAGCGCTCCTGATACCATGGGGTTTTTACTTTTAAAATGCACTTTTTGAAGTCATAATATTTCAAAGCACATTTATAATATGTTTGCAATATGGGTAAAAAGATTACTTTAGTCTCCTGGAAGATGTAATTTCCCAGTAATTGGTGTTCTCCTACAGTACTCATATACGTGCATTAATCCCTCTCCTCCAGCCCTGCACGTATTTCTTACTGTGTTACTCTACAGCAGGCTGCTAAACTTCCCCAGTAGCTCTGATTTTTAAACTCCCACTAACTCCTTGTAAAATCAGACAAGGGAAGGGTAAAAAACCCCTCATCCTGCTTCCTGGGCAAACAGGGCAGGTTTTGGTGGGGTTTGTGGGATCCCCTCCTCAAACCCGAGTCCTGCAGCGGCCTTCTTCTCCCAGCCTTACCTGTTCCATGTCTGTGGCAGGAAATGGTAAGCAACTGCTGAAAATGCGATCAGTTCATCAAAACCTTGGGGGTATTGTATCAAGAATTAATTCAACATGAGTCAACATAACTCGAAGTAGTCATGTTTCATGGAATAATAAAATAGGGAGATGTAAAAATCTATTAATATACCTCTGTTCTCCCGCTGTCTGTGCAGGATTGCTCCATACAGGGTATATTTTTCTCCACTGCATATTTAAAACTTTTTTATTGGTACAAATGCCAATTATCATTCTTTGTAGCTGCTATTTTTTTATGTGAATGGCTGGTTTAATTTCTCTCGTGTAAGGAAGTCTTTGCCGTCCTGCATGGTGATGTTGGTGGCTCCCCAGCAGAGAAGACCTTGATATCAGGCGGAGGTTGCTCTCCTCCCAGCTCCTGGCCAGCACCAGCACCTTCACCTCCATGGCCCCGGCACTACTTATGGAAAAAAGAAAAGAAAAGATGACCCAAGGAAATAGAAAGCTTCTGCATCCTGTCAGGATGGAAAAACATACCAGAAAATGTTCCAAAACTCACTGGTGCATCTTCACCCACAGATGAGCTGCCCATCCACCTCGGTAGTTTAATTTCATACACCAGCAGTTTCTAAGTGAGCAAATACAAGGACGTTCTGGTCCCCAAACATCCCAGTCTATATTCTTCCTCTCACTACACACCGACTTGACTATTATACACTGCTGTGCAAAGAGTTAGGGCTCAGGGAGGGCTTTTTGTTTAGAATAACAAACATCTGAGTACTCTGAAATCCATGGGCTGAATTAGATTATCTGGAAACGAGACGCACCTCATGGATGCCCAGTGGGGTGAGCAGCAGCTCACATCGCTGTCCTCTCAGCGATGACATGGGGTGTATCTCACCTCCCCTCTGCTCCCCAGTGTTATCGCTGCAAAGCGAGGTCTTCAAATGCAATTACCTTCTGCTTCGCCCTCCAACAGCCTCAGTTCAAAGGTCGGTGCCCAATTAATGCGATTTCTGCTCAATTGTCTAATGACCGTTAATCCTGTTAGGGTGATCCTCGGGTCCATCTGTTCCTGACATCTCTTACCCTTGCCTTTCCCATTCCTTCTGTCTTTCCTCTTCCTTTTCATTTCCTAGGACTTCTCCAAGCACTCCGCTTTTTTGGCATATCCAAAGCACTCTAACCTCTCTCTCTGAACTGAGCTGAAATATTGCATCATCTTAAAATTTTCCCCGAATCAGAGATTTTCCGATTTTTTTCCTTTTGTTCTATTTGGAATTCTCAACACTTCCATCTTACAACTACATTTGAAATGCCTCCAGTTCTGGAATGCCTCTTTTTTAAGATCTAGCAAAATTGTATTGAAAATACTATTTTTTTCAAGTTGACTTTCAATATGTCCTAAACCTTTCCTAAATTTTCAAGACCTACTTTATCCGTGCTCTTTGAATAAACCATTCTTTATCTTGATTATGACAGAGGCTCAGTACAGAAATTCTTCCACTCTCTCAAGACCTTTTCCTTCAGTTGCATTGCCCAAGAGTTGTTTTTCTTTTCTTTTGGCCACTGTTTCAATCTTAGATATACGGAAGCCTATATTCATGCTCTTTTTGTACCTCTCCTGACTTTATGCTGGCATAAGTGTTGATGAACTTCTCCTTAACCAAAATAAGGGAAAAAAAAATAGGTGGAGGGAAGACGTTTACTAGAATTATGCAGCGTGCACTCCTAGGATTTCAATAGCGTTAATTCAATCAATTGTCTAGTGGGATTTTCTCAGCTGCAGGAGGATGCTTAGAAAGGGTAAAAAAAGAAACGTTTAAAACAGTGCGTAGAAGAAAACTGGAAGTTTCAGATCCTCAGATATGTCATTTTTGTGTCAAATTGTAAAAATCCCAGGAATTATCCATCTGACAGTATATGTGCATGTGTTCCTATATTTAGCTGCTAGGAGATGAGCTTAATAGCTAGGTTGCATTTACCGTGGGTAGGTCACGCGGCAGGCACACACACAGGACAATGCTCTGCTCTGCACGGCGAGCTTCTCTTACATTATTTCATTTGTTTTTAAAAAGAAAAACACAACCATAACTGAGATCTTAACTCACTCCTTCATATGCCTTTACTGCAAGTGTTTGAATTAAAGGTATTTGGGTTTTCCTGCTGACAGCTTTAGGGATATTCTGCAGGAGGGGGGTGTGAGAAACAGCCCTCGCTACCCTGAAACTACATAAAATATTAACTGCTAGCAATATCCTTCTTGCACAAAGGCACTGGTGCCCCGTTCCCTTATTATTACATGTAACTCAAAGGGATTGCTGGTGAGATGAAAACTGAAACCCTCTAATGCCTTTTCCCCTCCCCTGCTTGCCGTGCGGCCGGTCCCAGGCGAGTCCCTGCCCTGCAGGTCAGCCCCTGCCCACCGCCCATGGGGAGGCTGCCCTGCGTGGGGCAATAACCAAACGTGGTCCCACCACCACCTCCCTTCTCTGCCCTCCCCGGCCCTCTTCTTCCTTGCTTTCCTAAAACCTTAGTATCCTCCTAGTCGTGTTATCTAGTGATTTTCTTTGGAAAAAAAGATATATACTGGCTTCTTTAAGATGTGACACCCAAGCTGGGCACTCCTGAGATGCCTTCATCTGACTTCAACAAGCCTCTCGGTGCCGTTTCTCTTCTTGCCCCGATGTTTTGGTGGGGCACAGTGATCAGACGTGCTGCCACGCTGAGCAGGTTTAGGCATCAGCTGGCTCAGCCTCGTGCTGGGGTGCTGAGAAGTGGCTTTGCTGCTGAAAGCCCTGGTCTTTGCACGGGGCTGAGCAGTAGCTGTGGGACTGCAGTGCTGGAGGCTCGTGATCCAGCCGTGATGAGAGAAAGCATGCTGACAGAAACCTGAAGAGTGCAGGGAGCTAAATCCCTGCCTTTTTTCCTTTTTCTTTTTTCTTTTTTCTTTTTTTTTTTTTTCAGAATACCAGCCACAACTGTTTTAAAGCCCTTGTGAGCTGCTGAGGCTGCTGCCAGCATCCATGCCTGGGTATATTCATGCAGAGAGCCTGCCCTGCTCTCCATCTTCCCTCCTTCCCCCCTCTCCCCACCTTTGTTGAGGAGAGACGGAGAAGCAGAAAAGCTGCTAACACCCCTGCTATCGAAGCAGCCTTGCATCCTCCAGATAGACGGCTCGGCACTGCGCAGTTGGGCCAGCTGGCCGGCTGCTCTCATTAGGAAGAGCACGTCGTTAATGCCCCGGAGCTCTGCGGAGCTGCCAAGGACGGGATCTGACCCATAACGCTCCTCACGTTGAGCTCAGGCCGTTTGGCTGAGGCCTGAGCAAGCTTGTGATATAAATTCCTTCTCGTTAACCAGGAAGTGGAAGAAAGCCTTAATTGGGATATCAAATTTCAGGAAAATGCAGTAAAGGCCACTCAGCTGAGAGGCCTGGGTCCCAGTACAAGCAAATGCCGGCGGCTCACAGCCGATGTGCCAGGCCTCTGCGGGTGGCAGACACAACAGGCTGTGACTGTCACGTCGTTTGTGAGCTGAAACACAACTACACGGCAGTCTTTGGGTGAGCAGTGGCTGCCTTCCCCAAGAAAGTATAAGACACTTGAACAAATTAAGGCAGCAAGGTCATAAAAGGGTGTGAAATACCGAGTGCTGGCTGACTGTCCTCACGTACTGGAGGACAGCGGGCTTCACTGGCATCTGGTGCTTTGTTTACTTCAGCTAAATAAAAGAAGAAGAAAAAAAAAAAAAGCATTGAAAATCCCCCAAAATGTTTCCATTGCCATTTCCATGAGCATTTTAAAGTTGGTTTTGGTGGTGGTGGTTTTGCTTTGTTTTGGTTTGTCTGTTTGTTTTTCAGTTAGGTGCTCCCAGAGAGGAGCACGGTGTGCCTGAAGTGACATGGAGAGGCAAGGCCGACCAGCTGTGGGACCTGCCGTGGGGCCAGTGGTGACACCCAGGGGGACCCAAAAACAACAAAGCTGAATCACAGAATCACAGAATTGTAGGGGTTGGAAGGGACCTCACGAGATCATTGGGTCCAAACCCCTGCCAAAGCAGGTTCCCTAGAGCAGGTTGCCCAGGTAGGCGTCCAGACAGGCCTTGAATATCTCTGTAGAGAAGAAGGCTTTTCCTGTGAGGTCCCCTTCAGGTAGGGAGCCCAGGAAAATGTGCCTGTAAAGCCATGTGGGTGCTTTTTGGGATTCAAGCTGGCAGCACACCGGAGCCCTCCGACAGCAGAGGTGGTGACTGGGGTGGGCAGGAGAAGTGGGGCTGGCACACTTCTGTGCGCCTCAGATCAACCCGTTGTATGCTAGCTGCGATCAGGTCTGCTCTCCCTTTTCCTCTGTCGCCAAACTGTAGGTCAGAACATATCCAGCTTTTTACTTTCTTACTCCCAGTGGTGCATAAACATTATGATTTGCATAGTTTTCTGCTCTAGCCTTTCTGTTCGGGGCCCACGTAAAGGGAATGAGGTGCAGCGCTGGGGTGGGACCTTACCACAGCGGGGACAAAGGTTTGTGCTTTTTCACTCTACGCTCTTGCTTTTAACATGCACCGAGTTAATGTTTACAAGTATTTAGAGAAAAATACTCCGTTTGCCATAAGAGCTGGTTATGGGCTTGTAATGATGAAATAAAGAGCAGAGTGATTTCATCCTGGCTGTTGGCGATGGGCTCAGCCAGCCCGTAAAGCAGTCCCTGCGTGCACGTGGGCGCTGCAAGTATGCAACGAGTGAAGACAACAGTTAAGGACAAAATGGAGCAGCTAAGGGACAGATGTGAAAGCTTTTGGGGAACAGGGAGCTGCGAGCCTCTCCTGTGGAGCCTGGAGCAAGTCAAGGGATTGTAAACCGTGGGTGAAGCCTGGGCAGAGGAGCAGTGCCCACGTTCCCCCTGGCACAGGACGATTCCCCCTGCTGCCAGTCCTCCCGCAGGGGGAAGCAGCACAGAAGGAAATGAGACGTGATCTGATGAAAGCCATGATGGCATGGGATTGCTGAGTTCCCTGACAAATTGAGAAAACCACACGGCCTGATCACTGCTTGAGAAAAAAAAAAAAAAAAAAAAAAAAAGATGAATTGCACCACTGCTTTGGAAGGAATGAGATGATGAGATGTGTGGATGCTTTATTAGATCTTAAGCAAATACTTTGCTGACTAGAGCAATACATCTCTGTCACAACTGAGCTGGAATACAAGATTTTGGGACACATCACTGCTGAAACCTTTAACAACAACCAAGCTGAGTCGGGAAAGCTGCACATCACAAACAGTGTGAAAAATATTCAGATATGCTGAAACATCTATTATTGCTTTTGAAATGAATTTGGGGATCAGAAGGGCCCTGGCGCAGCCTGCACAGCTCAGCCGTAGACTTTAAAGGATTTGCATGTTCTCAAAAGCCAAGTTGGCTCAAAAGAAAAGCCTTTCTGCATGCCAGTGGAAGGGCTCGGAGCAGCTCATCTTCCAGTTTAAAAGACAATCTAGATAAGGGCCCAACCCAGCAAAGCCCTTATGCGCGTACTGGAGTTAAGCACCCATTTTGTCAGGGCTGAGCGAGCAGTACAGGTTCACCTGCAGCCTGTTAACATGGAAATGGCATTTTCCTGTTATCCACAGCTGAGCACAAATAACTTTTCCAGTTCCTGACTCTGCCAGCCATGCTTGGGTGGAGCTGAAAGCACGGGCGTCTTCCTTTCCCTTTGGTCCTGAAGATGCAGAGGGGCTCAGCCCTGACTCCCCACGGTCTGAGGGATGGGGCACAGATGGTTCTGTGGGAAAAGAAGGTGCATTACCAGAATCCAGCAGATGAAGGCATGTGGCCCTGGACAGTGTAAGCCTCAAACCTGCCCCAGTCTGAAGCAGGGACCATCTCCAGCAGCGTGCTGCCCAAGCAATACCTCCTCAGCACAATGTCAGGCTTCACCTCTCTCCGGTAATACCTGCACGCAAAGAAATTACATCAGAAATGACTTCCCTCAATCTCAGTAAAAGCACATTAGGAAAAACTTCCATTTCTAGGAAAACGACTTGACAGCTGTGTTGAAATTACCTCTGGTAATTTTAACTGAGTGGAAGCTTTTATATTCGATTGCACCAAAAATGTAAAGCATGTCACTTATTAAGCTTTTATATCTGACATTCAGTCTGGTACCTGACGGCATCTTTCCAGCAATCTGGAGATCATGCAGCTAATGTACTTGGAAATGGTAGAATTAGGGATGGTGGAAAGTCATTAAATTCGAAATTAAATGGGCTCTCTTCGTTCTTGAAGGTAATCTTTGCGGAAAAAAAAAAAAACACACAACAGAAGTGCCTTTGCAGAAGTCAGAAAGCATCTCCCACATTATCTGTCTGAGCTTTCTTTCTCCTCCCGTAATGGTGCCAATTAGCTGATTTGACTATCACACCAGCTTCGCTGTGATCAAGAGGGGGAAGCTGCAGACTCCCTTTGACACGGAGCACCAACCCCGCCTCGCCCTTGCCACCAGCCAGGGCCCCTGTCTTAGTCTGAGCTTTTTCAGCCCAATTTCAAAGGTGAAACAAAATGCCATGCAAGTGGTCTGAAGCTCTGGCAAGCCACACTATTTCCTACCCAAGGCTTTTTGGAAAGAAACGTCTAGCAGCACATCGTAACCTTCCCTTTGGGGGACAATTGCGGGAGGGACAAAATCTCACTTAGTCCATTAAAACCCGCATTAAAATAAACATACAAAAAAAAAAAAAAGCTGAAAGAACAATGCCCGTAAAATGTTTAGGGCGAATTAAACAGCCTACAAACGGCCGAGCAGCGTTGCCATGGTTTCGTACACCAGCAGGATGCTGTGCCACCCTTACCCTGTGATTCCTGCCTGGGGTCTGGCCATCCCAGCCCCTCAAGGGTGAGCAGCACAGCCGTAGGGTGTTGAGGGTGTAGGGACAACAGGCTGCCATCCCACAGAGGCTGCCCCTTGCCGCGTAGTCAGGGTCAGTACTCGCATCAGCAAGCGGCACAGGGGACTTGTGGAGCTCTCTGGAAAAACTTGGTTCCCACCTTGGGGCTGAGCTGAGGCCCTGCTTACCCGAGCACATGCATCCTGTGATTCATTAACGTGGTAACGATCTCTGGGCGAGCATTAATGGTCTTTGCGGGAGCGTAAAATGCCGCGTTGCTGCCAAACGTCTGGCTGCGGTTAACAGCTTCAACTCTAAAGGTAAGCACCGCGGAGGAAAATATAAATGCGTTATTAAGAAAAACCAACTTCTCAGAGTGAACCTTACAGGACAACAAAAGCACGGCAGTCGCAGTGTGAGCACACCCTTTTGTGCCTCCCCGTTGCAGCACGCGTGGTGTGTAGGATCACCCGTGTACTGGTGGGGACGGGCTGCAGCAGGACCTGCTCCCCCCTACCCTGCCTGATCCCATCCCAACACTGCCGCAGGGGCAGCGTGTCCCCCAGCCTGATGCATCGCATCAACCCAGCATGGACTTTGTCCTTTTTGTGACTTCTTAAGGTGAAAAGTTAAAGTTAAAGCCACATCTGTGCTCTGGGTCCTGCTCTGCCCAAGCCAGCCCTGCAGTGTGCAGCACAGCAATGCGGGGGACACACCGCGTGCCGTGGGGTGAAGCACAGCCGACGGATCGAGGCAGTCCCAGGAAACCTGCTTTGATTTGTTTAACGAGCTGCTTACTGCCAAAGATGAAAGGAAGGACCGTGGCAGCTAACAAACCTGAGAAACGCTGGGGAGAAACACGCACACACGTGTTTCTTGCCTTTATACACCACTACCACCAAGCTCTGTAAAGCCATGCATAGTGTTCCTATGCCCTGGGATAGGCAGGGAAGGGGTGGAAGGGAACAGCTAATCAGTTACATCATTAGCTGCCATCTTGGTCATCAAGAGAGCAGTTTGAGACACGACATCGTAGAGCTGAGATGGATCACCCCTGGCTTCCCCACTATTGAAGTTGCTCTGCATCCTACCTGCATGATCGCAGGGCGTATCTGTGCAACATAAACATCCAGAGGCTGAACGCTTGAAGTGTAGTTCGCATAAAGTACCCGCAGGTAGTAAAATGCTTCTAATTATTCCCATGTCCCTAAATTTTCACAGCTCCACTTTGTACATTGAATTCTTCTGGTTACCTCTTTTTTTTTTTTTTGGAGTTAATTCGTTTTTTTCAGGCAAACAAGAGCACAAATATGGTTTGTTACTCAAAATAAACTGCCACGATCTGTGATTTGTGTACAAAACACGCATGTTATGGGAATGACATATACAACATGCTGCATAAAAACACATTTTCACGAGGAACCATGTCAGACACAGCAGATTCCTTCTCTAAACAAAGAGAAGTTTTGATTGCTAAGTCATTTTTTCCCCCTCTGGCTGTAACAGCTACGGAGAAGTTTTAAAATTCTTCATTTCTATGCAATTTACACAGTTTTCACGAGGTATTTTCCAGCTCCGTGTATTGCCCAGAGCCCAGGCTGCAAGCACAGATGCTGACTGTGAGCAGGGAATGCAGAGGAACGCTGAAAGCCAGGAACAGTCTGAATGTGAGCGTGCAAATTCAGCACTTGGTGAATTTGTCCCCACACGTCCCTGTTTTTATCAGCAATGCTTTTTGAAACCGATGCATCACTGAGGTGGTTTCTTAGCAATTTCTGGCCAGGATTTCGCACGGCCCCTTGCACAGGGCTTACCCCTGCAGATGTGGCTGCCATCAGTGCCCGCTGCTTGGACCCCGGCTCCATCCCTGCACCACGAAGCATCATCCTGCTACCGTGTGTCACAAAACACCCTCTGCTCCCTAAGGCACCGACTTCGACTCCTGCAAACACGTGAGATTCTCAGCAATCGCTGTTTTCAGTGCTTTCAATGATTTTCATTTATAGGCTTTTTCAACTGCTTAAAATATTCACCTTCAAAACTAACAAAGCAATGAGCTGTACATGGAGGGTCTTAGCACAAATATGTCACGGGGACCGGCATCCCATGCTTTCTGAATACTTCTGGCTGACAAAGAGTTAATATTTCCGTGGCCTGAGCTTAGTGTGCTATTGTCAATTTTTATTCTGCTATTGAATGCGTAGCCTCAGGCAAGCATTTGCCCTCTTTGCCTCAATTTTTCAATCCATAAAATAACAAAGAAATTACAATACTTTGACAGCTGTGGAAACACATGACATTTATACTCATTTCATATAATGCTTACTTTTCAAAAAGTGGATGCATTACCTCAAATTTCATGTTAATATGCCGGACTATCATGGAAAATACCTCCACAGGCAACCAGAAACAGAATAAAGTTCATGGCAGGTGGGACCAAAACTTCAAAGCATGAGGCTGCAACAAAAGCCCGGCGTCTGGGGAAAACCAAACCATATTACAACGGGAGACCCAGATGAGCTGAAGAACGTTATCACTTCATCTGTTCAAAATTTCCTAAGCCTAAGGTGCCACAAATACATTTATATGAATGATTTTAGACTAGATAGATGTCTTAATATTTAAGATGTCAGATGGAGTAATATGTAAGTAATTATGTTTTGCCTTTCATTCAGTCTTTGTCAGGGGTACAGACTGATGGCCCTGGAGATTGAAGGCTTCTGTCTAGATAGTGAAAACGCTCGTTTTTAACACGACGAGCACAGGCTTTCCCCGCCGTGCTCTCACAGCGGGGCCAAAGGCAGGGCTGAGCCCCCCATCTGCGGTGGGACCGTGTCCAGCAGGCGGCTGTCCTCCCCTGGGTGGGCTGTGGGCATGCCGCGATGCATGGAGCGGGTATGGAAGGTGGGCCTGATGAGTGCTGCTGATGCTAGAAGTATTTAATATAAAAGCTGCCACCTCTGAGGGCTTCTTGTCTGCTGTGAGCAGGCAGTCTGGGGTCAAACCTCCATCACCCCTGGGACCTGCAGGTTAACAAAGCTCAGCCTCTCCGCAGTCTTTAGGCAGCAGATCTGCTTGAGCCGAGGGGGTTTTGCTCCTCCAGCATGAAGGCAGCGAGGAAGCAGCACGGGGGAAACTACCAGCAGCTGGAGCAAGAAGCAGAGGTGGCGGAGATGATTTGGAGGAAAGCGTCCTGGGCAGGGAGGGAGGCACTGGTGGAGGTGTCAGGTCAATGCACATCAGAGAAACATGAACGCACAAGCTGTTTTCCTGCTGGCTTGAATGCAGTGTAAGTCCAGTGCAGAATACAATTCATCAGATAGAGAGCCATTATTTTATATATATACATATATATATATATATAATATGTATGTGGACATTATATATGGACATGCACACCAGGCTTACACAGCCTAGTAGCAGTACTACTGGCGCCCGCCCACCGATGTAACCAGTAACACGAACAAACATCCTAATTTTATCCGTTCACTTTTAGCTGTTGCCAGCCTTGTGTGGTTGTGAGGAATCTGCAAAGGCCATTTAGCATCAGTGTTTGACAATTCTGCTTTATTTTGCCCTGCTTTCCTATTAAAAAATCAAAATCACTTGCAAAGTCATTTGTGAAAATGTGAATATGACACATGAAGTAAATGCAACCATTGCTTAAACATTCATGCCTGCTCCAGACCTGCTAAGATTAATTCATCCTGCAAACATACACATTTCAGTGAAATACATGATACAAAAATTTTCTTCTTCCAGAAACTCAGAAACACAATGGCTTTTGCTTTTCCCCTCCTGCTGTGGTTAATGTGACCTAATTTGCCCCCTTGCGACGGAGCCAATTCCATGTGTCACCATCATCTAATTGAATTAGTAACTACCCACAGTAAATATTTCAAAAGGAAAAATCCCATAGCGTGATGAGCAGACTTTTGCAAGCTGGCGTAATACCAGTAGGAGGAACGAAAACCTCAAAGAAATACCACCAAGAATTATCAAAGGGTCTCCGGCTTTCACGTGCTAGAGCTGTACCTACAACTGCAGGCAGCCGTTGCATTTTGCTGATGTTGAGGCTCATTAGTGGAAACACATCTGTTTTCTCCAGGAAATTGCCAGCCTCTTGATGTAATACCGACTTGGTGGAGGTGGCTGCTTTAATTACCACCTGGAAATAGACAGCAAGTGTTTACAAGTTGCAATAGGCTCTCCCCTGGGGGAAAGCGCATCGCTTCCTTAACTCTTTACTGCTGTGACCCAGGGATTTATTTACTCCTGTTTACATTTGCACAAAGCCTGGGAGTGGTGACGGATGTGCCTTTGGACCAGCTGGTGCAGAAGTGGCAGCATAAATGTCAGTTGACATGAAGTTAAGGACTTGAGATGTGATAGCTCAGACTGAGGTGTCAAGCGAGCCAGGTGCAGCTCACTGCAAGGCCTTTGGCACATTTGTTTTAAACATTTTATCTCAGTGCCACTCTCAGCACACAGCGTTCATCCCTGCAGGAGCACGCATGCCTGATTGGAAAGGTCTGTATCAGATATGAGGGCAATTGCTGGCTCCAGGCACCTGAAATACCGAGGAAACTAAATTGTGCTTCAGCTGCTGTTGTCCGTCTGGGATACTTGCCCGAGAGCTAGAAGAGAACTGCAAGGGTTATGTTTTATCTCTGTAAGAACTGGGCAGCTTTGGGGGAGGCCAAGCAGGCAGACATGTTAAGTAGTCCGTGACCCTAGCAAACACACCCTGTGCAAACGGGAGACGTAAGGAATATTTTACGCAGCAGCACTGGTGATGATCCCCAACCACTATAAAATGAGTTTAGGTGACTGCTTTAATACCGAGTTGCTGAGTTTTTGTAATACAAATGTCATGCTTTGGGCTCTTGGATATTTTATTAAGTATTCTGTATGTGATTCCTGTGGCAGCGCTGAGTCTGGAGGCTCTTCAAGGTTCCCACACTAAAAAGCTGAGAATATGACAAGCTAGAAATGTAACATAGGTCCAAACCAGCATGGGCTTATTGCTTAAATACAGTGATCTGCGTTTGGCTTTGGGGGGAGGCTGGAAGCTAAACATAACAACCGTAGTTG
Organism: Heteronetta atricapilla; assembly: GCA_011075105.1. Taxonomy (NCBI): domain Eukaryota; kingdom Metazoa; phylum Chordata; class Aves; order Anseriformes; family Anatidae; genus Heteronetta; species Heteronetta atricapilla. The sequence goes on from CM021737.1 coordinate 37,317,092, forward strand.
TTATAAACACTGTCACTGCTATTTTTTTTTTTTTTTTGCTTGTTTTTAAATCTATCTTCATTTTCCTCTATGGCAAGTTCATCTCCGCTTGCTCTCTGCGGCCCTGCTAGTGGGATAACCCACGTACCTGAACTCGAACAGCTCCACTGCCTAGGTGGGTAACACACACCGGCTGCCTCCAAACCCAGAAATGGCTGGTTTCTGGAAGCACAGATAAAGCTGTGTGGATGTAAGGCTGCTCCCAGCTCCTGTGCTGTTTGCATCTAAATGAGCCCCCCCCAAAGGAAGACCTCTTCCCTATTTAAATAACAGCGCTCTTCCCTGCAGGCCTGTCTCTACCCTATGTAAATAAAATCGCAGCCCCTCCAGGCCTGTCAATGCTAGGCATTAATGAGCCTGCAAAATCGTTTCTTCTCTCATTTGGCTTGGCAGTGCAGATGCTTAAGTCTCTCAATGTGTTATTCAGAAAGTTTGGAAAATGTAAAGTATGCCTGAGAGAAATGCCAAATCCCTTAACTCATGGGGGAAGTGCTCATGTAGCTTAGAGGGGAAAAAAAGAGCTCTCAGTGGTGTTTGCTGTGTGCATTACAATTTTCCAGTCATCAGGAACTGGCTGTATCTGCACAAGAGCGATCTGCTCATAAAGAGAAGCACCCAGACGATGGTAAAAAACGATGGGTTTCTGCAGGGTCCCCACGTGCAGGCCAGGCAGGGCACATCTATGTGCAACACCAGCGAGAGATATTGCTTTTACTGCAATACTGGGAAAGACTTGTCAGAATCCATGGCAAAATGGAAGGGTTTTTTTTTTCTGTTGGTTTGTTTTTTAAAGCATGTCTTGAGTGAATGTAAAGCCCATGGGTGTACGCCAGCACTGCCCACTGGCTTCAGTGCCAGCCATGTCAGCATCAGATGGGACTGGGCTATTCTAATTGCAGGAGGGGTTAAATTCCTGAATACCCCCGGTGGCTGAGAGCTGCTGGGGTCTCTGCCACAAAGCCCTTGTACTCGACCAGTGCTGCTGGTGGCATCTCGTCTGGGAGCGTGGGCTCTGGAGAAGGCCAGGAGCCTGAGGGCTGGGCCAGTGAGTTGGGATCCAGGAGCAGCTTTCCTCAGCGGGCCCTCACCCCCAGTAGGTGGGCATTTGTGGGGAGCATTCCCCCCTGGAACAACAACCTGCTGGCTTCTGCCTGCTCTTCTGGTGCCTCCCTCCTGCCTCAGAGCAGTGCTATGGGGTGGTCATCCCCACCGGCCCCACACTGAGGTGAGCGGCCTGCCTTGGCGATCTGCCCTGCCGCCTTGAGATCTGGGCAGATGTCTTGCACATTTCCAAATTTTGCTTCAAACCAGTGGCATGTGGGCTTGTGATGCTGGGAGCCTCTGCCCCGAGACCTCCTGCTTCAGCACCTTCTGTGTGTCCCTTCTAACCCTCATCCCCTCCAGCTCTTGGGCTCGGATTCTGCACTGCAGCCTGTGGAAATGGCTTTTCAGACTTCTTTTTCAGCCAGCTCCTTACGTTGTATTTCCAGGCCAAAAATCCTGACATTATTCCTCAATACCCAGCCTGTTCAAAGATAACAGAACTTTGGTTTTTTTTTAGTATGTCACACAGCATTTCTTTTGGTAAAGCAATGTAGCTGGTCATGGTCTGTACAGCAACTATTAAAAAGGCAGTAGCAGTAACAAGATGGGGAAATTCACCTGAAAAATGGCTTAAACCCAATGCTCCAACAGTGGTGGCTACTGCCACTGGAGGTAGTAGTATTCCTTCTTAACTCAGTTCATTTTAGGAGGTATTTTTTTAAGGTCATTAGTGGCTGTCAGGAGACAAAAGAAAGCTGTAATAGGCAAAAGAGGAAAAGGACTTGTTTTCTAGAGGGCATTCCACAGCTCTCTGTAGCTAAGGAAAAAGCAAGTACAATCAGACAGGGCTCCGTCAGCCTGGACTGTTGTATGGCTTTGACTTATCTGTGTGTGGTTGTATTGGTTTTGTTTGTTTGTTTGTTTGTTTTAAATCATTATTAAAATTAATTGATAATTTTTTTTTTTCTTTTAAGTTGCCTGGTTATCTTCACGCAGCCTGTCGCAGAAATGAGGGAGGACTCCCACCCTTCAATGGTAAGTGAAATGGTGATAAGTATCTGCACACAATTTCACTACTTAAGCTCTTACAGAGAGGAATGGAAAAGGTCCTTTCATCAGTAACTGTGGCAGATTGAGGAGTAGAAGCCTAAAGGACAAAAAAATGAGTTATTTTGAATTTAATTGGGCCACCCTCATAAATATTTTCCTGCATGCAGCTAGGCAGGCAGCAGAGACGAATTGGAGAGAAGCCACATATCCTGTAAACACCCATCAGCCTCGCTAAACGCAGTGGAAGGAGTCGCCACAGAAATGTTGTGCAACGGAGAAGGAATTTTCTCAGCCTTATCTTGGCCCTGCTCTACAGCTGCTTTTCCCTCTTGCACAAGATGTACAACAAAACAGGAACGTGTGTGTTTGCTTGTGGGAGCTTCCTGAGGGCCGAAGCAGAGCCAAGCGCGAGCCTCAGCTCCTCCGGATGCACAGACTGCTGAGTTCATCTCCTCCTCCTCTCCTGGTGGGAGTCCGTCCCCGTCCAACCCCAGTGGGCGGCAGGCACTGACTCACCAACCACCCCAGCTCGCCCTCAACTGATGACTATTGTGTGCTTTCATCCCGGGTTTTATGATTCTGGGCCTCCACTGTGGCCAGATGATGTTTCAAAGCTGATAATTGTCTTAAAGAGCCAGTTATTTGCTAGCAACACTGTTTATTTTTCCTACATATCATCTTGGATTTTATTTTATTTTATTTAAATAAGACACATGGATCCCTAAAGTGGTAGGCACTTCTTCCTTAAGAAAGTGTCTTTTTGGCATTGCAGTCTTTCAGGAGACATGACAGGTCTTTTGTAGTATGTGCTTTTTTTAACAACTGCACAGAGGAAGTTTCAATGCAACTCAAACATTGCAGAGGCAGTTTGGATGACAACGATTATACCTGCTAGAAAGGCTTTTTTCCTCCTGTAACAACCCCCTTCTCATACGCTTTGCATGCATCTTTCACACTGCACAGGTACAACGGGGAGCAAAGGAGGCTTTGTCCTCCCTTTGCCACACCAGGGCAATGCTTTGTGTCAGTGATAGCAAAAGCACTCCAGTAAATCATTCTTCTTCCATCCACCTCCCCCATCCCCTCCAGTCAAAACTGAGATTGCTTTTGCCTCCAAATTGTGTAATATCTTCTTGCTAAGGGATGTCAAATCCTCTCTCTCAAACCCTAAGGTTTTCAGACAGCAGAAAAAGGTGTCCACTGACCATAGGGGGGGTGCTGCCCTGACAGGATCTGGGCTCTGATTCTGCTGGTGTTCCTGGCTGATTTTTTATTTTATTGATTTTATTTTTTAAGGCTTTGTCCATGGGAGTTGCCTAATTTTGCCTTAAGTCAAAATTAGGCGTTGTATTTTTACTGTGTGAACTGTTACGTGTCCCCATCTGGCAAAGGGCAGCAAGCGTTGGCACAGCAATAAGAACAAATATTTTGTTGAGGTCCCATGAGCGAATTTGCTTTTAAAAGCGTAAATCTGATGCTGAGAATACTGAGTCAGCACCAATCATTTAGATCTAGGAATTACATCTAATATGCTTTCCCGGATATTTTCCAACACACACAAATATTAAATGCCTTTGTCAGGAGGAGTTTAATAGCTATAACAGTGCTTTGCTTCCCATAAGAAGTAACTGTGAGAATGAGAACCAGCAAGTCTTTTACCAGACCTAACACCGACCTGTTTTGTTGTATTTGTTTATGTATTCATGGTAAGGACAAAATCAGACTCTCTTTTCTTGCTAAACATCTATTGTTTTCCATGGTATCTGCATCATGAAGGAAGGAAGAAATGCATATCCCACTTATAATGTTATTCTGCTGAAACGCTGTTTATATCTTACAGCAAACACTGGTATATCCTGGTGGACCACAGCTGACTTTTTTTTTTTTTTTCCTGCTAAAAAAGCAGGTTTCTGTGGGCTTAAATCTAAAATAGTAGCTCAGGCATCAGGTGATGCGTTCCCAGCCAGTGCTTTTGCAAAATCCCCTTGAAAAAGTAGCCCCAGAAATCCAGGAACATAACAACAGATAGTATTTCTTAATCCACAATCGACTATCATCCCATTTTACTATTTACCATAGCTCCAAAACAGCAAATGCAAATTTCATCTTGTCTAAAGGGATGGCATCCTGGTATGGGACCAGAGACAGCAGACGGAGACGCCAGGAGCAATGAGGTGGAGCTGGCTGGCAGGGCAGGCCATGGCCCCAGAGAAGGGGATCAGGCACGAGTGAATCTGAAGAGGAGCTACGACAACCGAAGCAGGGTTCGGCAAGGTAATTTTATTCAGCTGCCATCTTTACAAGATTGTCAGGGTTTGACATAAAACCCAGACAACAAAAAGCAAGCGGTACCTCACCAGTGCAGTTGTCAAAGCTGACTCAAAACTTGATGTTGCTCAGCCACTACTGACCTGCCAGTATTCAAACTGATGTCGGCATCACTGGTTTACCAGCCCTAAGCACTTACGGATGTGCATAGGAAATACTAGTGCTATGAACCAGAACACAAAACAAACAACTTGAGGCTCTTCAGAAAAGAGAATGGAAGACCAAAGCAGAAAGAGCACTAATTTCATTAAGAGATTATCCTTCTTAAAGGATTTTCTCTTCTCCAAGGCTGAAAAACTTCCTGCCCTTGCTTAAGCAATGCAGGTAGTACCCAAAAACGCCGAGTGTTGGTGAGCTGTCAGTGGTCAGCAGGGAACAGAGAACCTTTCCCAGGGCCTGCCTCTGGGCACCCACGTCCAGCCCCACCAGAAGCCCCCTGGGGTTATTTCTGGCTCTGGAGGAACTTGGAAGAGATCAAAGTGCTTAAACTCACCATCATCCCACTTTGACAGTGTATTTTAAAACACGGTGCCGGCACTATTTTAACAACGCTATCTTTCCTTGGCATAATTGCAGCGGATCATCAGTCATGACAAGAAAATCCCTTAAGCACGTCGGGCTTCCAACTAAACATCTGGGGGTTGGTTTAAAGAACACGGACACAATATTTTGATTAACTTTTCTTTATTGAGTTCATAATTTAATTTCATAGAACTCTGCACGTAAGACAGAACAGCCAACGCTCCGCATGTTTTGACAAAGTATTTCTGAACATTCTGATTTCACAAAATAAACATTTTTTCTTAATTGGTTTTACAGAAAAAAAATAAATTAGGATGGGCATTTGAATCATTATAATGGGTCTAATATTTGAAAAGTTTAACAAAAAAAAACAACACTAAACTGCCACATTCCTATGGACTGGCTTGCTCCCTAATTTCAGGGAATGAGACAGAACTCCGTAGTAATCATTCAGTTTTAATTCTAAGCATTTAACACTAGAAATGAAAGTTACAGACAAGAGAGGAATAAACATGTATCATTCTGATAGCTCTTTAAAGTCTAAACAATACACATGAGTGTTTTTTTAGCTGTATACATACATATCAAAACAATTATCTTTGTGCATTTGTACAGTTCCTAACAAAAGTGACATTCAGGCTACATTAGATTGTCCCATCCTTACTCAAGGTGGCAGAAACCCCACTGCCTGAACCTCTGGCACTGCTCTGGAAAACAGAACTGGAAAGTATTAATAAGGCATAAGGCTGCTTCTCGTCTCAATTACAGCAACTAATTTCGCTGTTGACTGATCAGTTTTGCACCGAAAAAAAAGACTGCTCATTTGGTTTCTCTACAACAGAAGATGATCTGGATCTGAAAGACTATTCTACTCCTGCATCAGGCATAAGAATTGTATAAACACAATTTGATTCAAAAGTCTAAATGTGCCGAGACTTTCACATCGAAATTATAAATACACTTTCACATCTAAATAAGATGCTGTCAAGGGATGCTGCAGAAGCTGTTACAGCTGGGAAAAAAACTGTTATTGCTCCTATGAATACAAACGCACTTATTTTCTTCTCTCAAAAACTTCCAGTGCCAACTTCTAAGGTCCTTTTCATGGCATGACAAGCTGCAAATTTAATAAGCATTCCATCTCCTCAAGTATCAAAGCTCTACATTTTTCATGCATCTCAATCGTGAGAACTTTCTTCTGTAGAGAAAGGCTACCGCAGCAGGCCACCACTCCTGTTTTCAGTGGTCATCTCTTTGCCCAAAGAAACATACCTAAACTTCAGTGCAGTCTTTCATACCAGCTTGGTCCACGCAGCTTTGTATTTCTGTCTTCCTGTGCGAATGAGAAATCCTCAAAAATCCTTTTATCATCACATACTCCCTGACAGCAAGACAGAATGAGCATTACATGTGCCCAGAATGCAGGAAACTAAAGGAGAAATCTGGACAGAAGAGGCCTCACTGATATGAAGAACACTTTTTTCCCGTTCTGAACTTAATTTAGCATTTGGGAGGAATGGGCTTTTTCACCTTCGTGTGCAGACTTCCCAGGCTGTGCACGGGAGAAATGAAGCAAATCTGAAGTGACACTGAGGTGCACAGGCTGCAACAGTACAGTTTATTAGAAGCACACTGTGTAGAATAACATGAATGCTATCTTTCTACCTGTGCTGAAACAGGCTCTGAACCTCTTTGTTCACTTCCCTTGTAAATTCAAAAACCTCAGAAGAATTTCCTACCACATCAATGTGAGTAGCATAAGGAATAACCAAAACAGAAGGGTAGTAGGATTTTAGAGTTTCACACACCGATTTATATTTCTGCTTTTCATCTCTGATGTACCCCTCAAGGTATATCCTTTCTTTACATAAAGTGTTATGAAGCTTTAGAGACTGTTGTTCAATTTCCTCTTTGAATGCTAATACCTGTCCAGCATCAGGCCTACTTCCAACTTTCTGAAGATATAGTGTAGTTATATCACCATCAGTGATGTCAGTAATTACAACGTCAGTATTCGCTAGGAGTTTCTTGGGAAGAAAGTTCCTCATATAGAGGTATGTATCTGTGTCAAGAACAACCACTTGCTTTTCCCCTTCTGCATCATGAACAAAATTATTTGTATTTGTGGTAAGTCTGCACTGCTGCTGCTGCTTCTTCGGTCTCTGATAGGACTTACTTTCTTCGTTTTTGTCCTCTGAAAGGGATTTTGCTTTTAGTAAAAGGAAATCTCTTAGCAATTCAATTGCTGGGAATGACCCTTGAACAGAAATATGTCCATTGGATTGCAGAGGGCCGAAGCTCAAAGCTGTGTTCTTCTTTTTAATTTCTTGTATCAGATCTTCTAAAACATATTGATCTTTGAAAACAGACATATTGATGACAGACGTGACAGAGCTGAAGACCTGGAATTTTGAATTAGAGAAAAGTTAAGTAATGCTTAACATAGCAAAGGAAGTACAACGAGATAAATAATGAATGAGCTTACGTTTTTGCAGTAAGGAGTTACTTTCAAAGGATAGTATCTGGACAGTCTCTTGTCTTCTAGTCGATGCTCATTCTTCTTTAGAACACTCTCTACAACTAAAGAGAAAGGCTCTTGTTGCTTGTTTGTTCTGCAGTAAGATAATGCATTATTACCAGTCTGACAGTGGAACACTTCATGGGTGTTTTTTTCTTGATGCTTTCCCTAACAATTTCCCATGCATACACACAGGTGATTCAATACTCTTGCCTAATATTTTATGCATTAGTCAAAAGTGCTGAGAGAGAGACAGAAGGCTCTCTTTTTAGAACATTAATTGCCAGGGATTTATTCCCAAAGGCCTGACTACAAAAATCATGTTATGCATGGTATAAATTTATTTCTAAAAACAAACAAAACAAACACTGCACGAAGCCTCTTCAGAATCACGACTTTACTGAACAGAAATAAAATCCTAAAATTCTGACTAAGAGAGAGGTGTTAGTCTCCCAGACCTACAAAATCCTAGTACCAGTAAACAATTTATAATCATTTGTTTCAGGGTAAACATTCTAGGGTTAATTCCTGGGGGCACATCTCCTACAGCATATCAGAGTCATTACCTTCTTGATCTTCAAAAGTTACGTATGCAACTCCTTTTTCCATTGTTGGATACATTATGTCCTCCACATCTCCACCATTATTCTTTGACTTTTGGAAATGAATCACCAGTATGTCACTCATGACATCATCCTTCAGAATGCCATCTGGAACACCAGAGATGACAACTGTCCGTGCTGATTTAGCTGCCCGTCCCGCGTCCTGCACATAGAGAAATGGGGAACTGTAAGCACAAGGAGTACCAGCGACCTGCCGTAGAGCACCCTGACTGCTGAAGTGACTCCCCTTCATTTTAGTCAGACAAGATGCCCGTTTCATAGATAACTAAGACTGCTGAATCAGATTCTGTTTTCAGCGAATACCAGACTCCCTCAGGCACTTTTATGTTACCGTGCAGTACAAAATGTGTCATTTACACACGCTTGGTATCCTCATTTGTTAGGGCAATAAAAATTAGAACTAAATTTAACAGCTTCCAAACGAAAGGCCCAGTGTCACACAGGTATGATTGTTTGCTCTAATATTCAAGACTGAAAGAAAATGAAAAATGTTAATTGCACGTACTGTTCAATAAGCATACTCTTTTCAGAGTGCCAAGGTCAGATTCAGACAGTCCTTACTTGTTAAATTCATGAGAGCTGGGATCCAGCATTATGCTCTGACTCATCTCTCTCCACTTATTCAATGGACAACCTTGTTAAATTGGAAGAACATAATCCCAATCATCTGAGACTCGCAGTGCGTAAAATGACTACTACACACATGATTTTCATCAGAGCCAGACCTCCCAATGCTGCAAACATGAAACCCATCCTAAATAGGATTTGCATCTATGTCTTGTTAAGGCAAGCGTATTTTCTTTCCACTCTTATTAGGCAGAGATAATAAACAGCATTATTTCACTGGAAATATGGCAAAATCACTGTAAATGGTGGGGCACTGAGGAAATTTTGTAACAGTTCATTTACTTTTTTTTGGAAGAAAGAAAATAACTGAGTATGTTTGCATGGAGTGTTTATGGGATCAAGTTGTCAATAACTTCAGAGCGACTATTCCAGGTCAATCCCTCAGTCTGTATTCTTCGGGCATCTCTTACAAAGCTTCTTCTGGACTGGGGCTGTATAAAATATTGTGGCCCTCCTGGCACCTAGCAGGCCTGCTTTTATCACCCGCCCAAATAGAGAGCTAGGCGCTTCGGTTCTGTGGGTAATTATTCCTTGTAACGTTTGTGCAAACAGCAGGTTTCTGCACTAACTAGACAACACGGAGGGAATACAAACAGGGCGTTTCGGGGGCTGGCGAGGTTTTATGCAGGATTTTCTCCTGCCTCACGCAGCCAGGGCGCTCCAAGCTGCCAGACAGCCCCCACACCTTTGCCAGCTGTCTCTTCGGAATGAAAAAAAAATAAAAATAAATAAATTAAAAAAAAAAAAAAAAACGACGAAAAAGCAGGGAATTTATGCTGGGATTGACGCCGAATCGCTTCTGAGGCACGTACGAGCCCGGGTCTGCAGTGCGGGGCGGCAGGAGGTGCGGCAGGGCCACACGGGCACAAAGCCGGCACCCCGGGGGCACGTACCCGGGCTGCCCCACGACCCCCCGGCCGTACCAACCCACCTCACGACCCCTCACGGTGCACCAACCCGCCCCAAGCCCCTCCGGCCGTCCCCGAGGGCCCGGCGGTGCGCTACCACCCGCCGCCGGGCCCGCGCCCCGGCCCGGCCTCAGGGCGCCCCGCCGCCATTTCGCGACCCCCCCCCCGGGGCGGCCCCTCCGGCCCTGCCGCCGCTGCCACTTGCCATGGCCGTCGCTGAGCCGGCCCCCGGAGGCCCGGGGAGGCGGCTGTCCCCGGACACCCCGGCTGCCGGAGCGGGGAAGCGAAAGAGAAAGCGATGGGCGGGCGCCGGGAGGGCCGGGCCGGGTGCCCGCCTGTGTGCGGCCGTCCCCTTCCCCTGACGGCGGCTTACGGTGAATTCCTGACGAGGAAGGAAAAGGGCAGTGCCCTTTGCAGCGACATCGCCTAAAAGCTCCATTTTCATCGCTAAAACCGTGTTCCAGCCTTTACGTGGCACAGCTAGTGCTGTAAAATAATCGTTTATCAATTCATCAGTGAGAAAATAGAACAAATGCCTTAGAACGTTAATTAAAATCTCATCTTTATTTTATGTGCTTAAAGCCTGCTTCTTCTCACTTCTCCCACACACAGTGAGACCACAGGAGAATTTTTACTGTTTTCTTTTTTCAAGGACTTCTTTCTCAATATTTATCAGTGAGATATGGTTACAATTACTGACAGTCTTCATCAAGTTTCTTCTCTTTTCTTTTTAAGGCATTTGATCTCATCAGTATTTTAGGACTGTTAAAGGCAAAAGCACATAATCCCCATAGACAAATCATTCCTTTTTCCTTTTTTTTTTTTCCTATTTCATAATTGCCAGGTAATTAATCCCTGCCTTTGCATGCACTGAACAGTAAGAGGAGCTACAGTCACATGTATCTCTCCCACCCGCAAATGCTATGGTGCTAGCAGTCTTTTAGTTTCCCATATGTATTTGTTGTCTATTAAAAGTTTATCTTAGAATTCCACCTGGGATATATTTGTAGTGCTTCCCTTCAAGTGCTTTTTTTTCTGCATTATAAGATGTCAAATAGTATAAAAGGGAGTTAGAGCGGCCTTCCAGTACCTCAGGGGGCCTACAGGAAAGCTGGGGAGAGTGGTGGAGCGCAGGGATAGGACCAGGGGTAACAGCTTTAAAGTAACAGAGAACAGGTTTAGATTATATAGAAGGAGGAGACAGAAGTCTTTACTCAGACGTGAGGCCCTGGCCAACGCTGCCCCAGCCCTGGCAGTGCCCAAGGCCAGGCTGGATGGGGTTTGGGCAGCCTGGGCTGGGAGAGGCCCCATCCTAGGAAAGGGGTTGGAACCAGGTGGGCTTTAAGGTCCCTTCCCACCCAAACCCCTCTGTGATTCCATGTTAGAGCTGTGATACTTGGAAAAGATTACTGGTGCCATACTGTTTTTGCCCCCAGGGACAGCAAATATAAAGGATCACAGCAGAAAAGTAAAAACATCCACCTTTGGACAAGAAATCCTTCTCTGACTTTGCAGTTCCATTTTATTTCAAAAATCTGAAAGGATAAACTGGAAACCAAAGGGGGATTTTACATGCTGAAAAATTAATTTCTCCTAAAATCTATATGCCTTTTTCAAATGACCCGTCTAATACACACCCCCACAAAGCTGGCAGCCTGGCCAGTCACATGCAACTGAATAAATTCCTCAGACCCAGTGTTCAGCATCAGATTTTTTAATCCAGCACTGTTACAAAGAAATCTGTTTTAAAGAATCATCTGAAGTCTTAACTGTAGTATTTTCAGTTTGAAAAATAAGGAACAAAAATGTAATTGTAGAAACAAATATTAAACAATGAACCAGGATATTAATTTATGAGAAGCTCAATAGCATTTGGATCAGATCCTAGAGGAAGTATCAAGGAAGTAATAGTATTTTGACAGCTAAAAGCAGTATTTTTTTTTCCAATCAGTAAAACTCCACAGGTTTCTAAAACGCAAATCTTAGATTAAATTTTATGTGCTCGTAAGGGCTTTTTCCTTGACTTTAATCAAGAACATATGGAACACAAAGCAGTACCTTTTACCAAATTTCTATGCAAAGTCTGTGCCATTAAACAAATCAGAAAGGCAGTTCCTCTTTCAGATATAAATTTCTGAACATTTAAGCACAATTCTACAAGAAGTGTTGGTGTAAATTCCTGTGTCTCAGATGAAACAAAAAGTCAGAACTTCATGAGTTTGATCTCCCATTTTCCATTTGGCATTCTACGCATCCTCCTCAAAGCGAACCCACGTAGCTCCTTTTGATACATATTTGATTCTCTCTGTTTCTCCACCACCATTACTAGGCTTTTGAAAGTGAATTTCAATCATGTCCTGTACACTTTCCTCATCATCTTCAGTCTCTCCAATTCCTTTCAGCAGAACGGAATTCTTAGAAATCCCAGAATAGAGCTATTTAAGACAGAAAGAGAAAGTTGTATTATACATCACCTGTCACACGTACATCTAAAGGAACTGACAGATACTGGAGGTAAACATTCTCAATCAGCTATGGCTAGGATCTTTGATTACCTTTTAAGATTTTGGTCAATGTGCTATGTACTGAAAATGCACTGAAAATAACAGGAGTTCTGAACTTTACCCTGCAGTGCTAAGTTTAATAGAAATTGTGCCCAGCCTCCCTAACTGGTTTGTGCCACACTCCTTAATGCACACGCTAATTCAGGGGATCTCTAATGGTTATAGGTCGTATCACTCCATCAAAATCAATGCTAATACATGACATAAATCTGCAAAGAATGTCATCTCTTAAGTGCACAAACGCTAGTCAATGCTTTAATTATAAAGGCCTGATTATATACACAGCTCTGACTTGGTTACAATCTTGTCATACAAAGTAAAAGACAATTTCAGTGAGAATATCATGAGCAAGCAGACTAGTGCTAAAAGAAAAGGAGTTACTATTTGGGTTGAACAACTGAATGAAAAAAATGAATGAGCCAGTGTTTCACAGAAGAAGGGTCTGTCCTGAGATTATCAACAAGGCCTCTCATTAGGGCTGAACATGACAGTGCTTTGTGACATGGAAAAACGTTGTGCCTACTAATAACATACTTCACAAACAATTCAGTATCTGCCTCCTGCCTGGCACAGACATTATGGTAAGTAATGATATAATTTAATCAAAGAAAGACATGCATGTCCTTTTAAAGTAAATTATAGCTCTCACACTACAAAACATAGGATTATCAGCACAGCAGCATGCTGCAGATGCTCTTGCTATTAGGATTCACAGACTGAGTACAGAAAAACTTCTGCAGTCCTCAGAACTGAAAATTCTGCCCATATCTCAAATTTCCCACATACCTGCTCTGTTTAGGGAGTAGCCTGCAATAGATTTTTTTTTACCTGAAGCTTTTCCAAGTGTACGGTGGTGCTTGGAGACACATGAAGCCTGTAGTGCCTTCCATTCACAAAGAAAGGACATTTAGTACTACTCACAAAGCCATTGGCTGCTGTAAGAGATGGAGAAAAAGAGGAATAACAGTAATATAACCTCAAATGCATTTTGTAAGCATATCAAAGAGCAAACTTATCTTCCTTATATGGATTTAGAAACTAATATATGACATCGTGTTTGCAGATTCTTCATATGCAAATTGAAAAAAGTCCATTTGGCATTTCCAAAAAAGCAAGATCAGGAAATACGCACAAAAGCTTCTGAAATAAATCTGAAGTAGATGCTCTAAATAGATGTGGCTCCACCAATCCTTTTAGAATTTCATACACTTACACCAAAAATGCCTAGAGTTGGGCATACTGAATGCTTCTCTAAGTTTAGTGTCATGAAACAAGAGCTAAAAATCAAACACGTTTTCCTAACTTTCTCTTTACAATATGTGTCTAGTAATGCAAAGGAAAAAAGGTTTTTGATAAAGTTAAGATAGAAACAAAGCTGAAGAGCTACATATCAGGTCATGTTTGATCAAAAAGGAATGTGATGAAGTAACACGATATTCACAGATACGTGTGTGAAACTACATCTTTTCCTGATCTACTTAACTCTCTGGGATGGAGAGCTTCCCAGGGGGGAAGGATTATTTGCATTCACTTGTTAAATTAACACAGAACATAAGGGAACGGAAACAGATGAGACGGCCTGCACATCCAGCTAACGAAAGTATTACATACTATACCTCCAGGTTTGAGGAATGTAATAACAGCTGTTCTAGTCTTCTTGTCGTATTTTACATGTTCTACTTCTCCTCCTCCATGTTCGGATTTGTAGAAATTCAGCTCTAATTTGTCTCTCACCCAGTCATCAGGAATTGATAGCTCAGGTACTTCTGAAACATCAATCTTCTTCCCAGAAATAGTGATGTGGAGCTAACAAAAATAATGTGTGCATTTTGTGATCGAAAACACCCACAAGACTGGACATAAAGTCTTTTACGTACTGCAAGTATGTATCTTTATAGTTTTATATTTTGGTTAATTACCTCAAATTTGATTCCCATTCCAAGTGTAAAAGGCACTGCTTTCACATCTGTTGTTTTTCTGTCCAGGTTCAGAGTGTGCTTACCCATTTTTATCAGTCTCTGGGCAACTGAGGAAAATAACAAGTTTTCAGTGGAGAAAAGCCTTGTTTAATCATTATAAAAACACAACTCGTCCTCAGTCTCTTAAGCAAAAGCTCTTTTTACATCGATAAGTAAGAAATGAGTAAGTTTGGCAACCACAGCCCACTATCTACATCTTCAGGCATGTCTATGTCTGTTAAATCTCACCAGTTACAGTCAACAGCTAAAATATGATACTATCTTTAGAATAAAAGACGCTGTCAAAAGATGCTCTCACTGTGTCAAATATTAATACTAGCCTTTCTGTATTTTATTTAAGAGATCCATGGATACAAACCACATCATTGCCAGCTGCAGAGAATGCCTATTAGGCAATGTTAGATTTTAGCTGAAATAAATGAATCAGACACCAGCCTTCCATCTGCAATACACTTGCATAACTGAGTTAGCCACCACGCAGGCCCAGGCAGACTGCAGGCCAAGCAGCAGGCATCTCGGTGGCAAGCAGGCACCTTGCAGACTGCACCATCCCTCTATCGTCTCACATCTACCCATCATCTGATGCACGTAGACTTAACCAGCACAACTTCTGTCAGAATAAAGTACTGAGTAAAGAAAGTAATCAAATTCTGCTGTCAAAACATTTTGAATCGTACTTAACAAAACTGAGGTAGAAACGTATTCCCGATTTCAAACACAAAGTGTTGTTTGTATTAGGTGATAGCAGAAATGCGGTTATCAAACGCATGCAAAGCACTTGGAAGAGTTTTTTTGCTAATGACTGGCAGCAGAATAGTGAAAAGTTCCATGTGTACTCTTCTTTGGCTGTTGCTGAGGCTTTTTTTCCCTAAATGTTTATGTAAAACTTTTCCCTTTGGTAATGAAAGGCACCAGAGACATTCATTTTATACTTAAAACATGCATCATACCTTCTGCATCTTCAAAAGTAAGCAGTGCCTGGTTTTGATTCAGTTTGAATGGGATTTTTGATGTTACAGAAAAAATACAGCGAGTATTGATATCTGAAAAATCATCCTTCGTGTCTTCCATGTGAGTGAACTCCACTTTCATGTCTGCTACCTTTTTTTCAATCTAATATTTTAGAATCGAGATAGAGAAAAAACACTTATGTAATTATTGCCTAACAGGAAAACAAACGGTACAGTCTTGAGTTGCCATACACGTGTATTTTTCAAGTTCAACAGTCACGCAGATTGAAGTCACAGCTGGAAACACAGGTATAACTGCTAACTAACTGACTTGTTGCACGTGTCTATTCCTCAGACTCCTGTCCGTGAGTTTTGGGTTTGTTTTTTATTTTTTCCTTTGATTAACTTTGAACTTGGACTTGACCCTATGCAGTAAAAATTCAGTTGAAGTCTACAGGTGTTTCTATCACTAGAATTAGAATACTTTTGGCAAGTAAAATCTGTAAAATGCAAGTATCAGAGTTGTTCGTGGTACCACTTAGTTTTGCCCACTTGCATCACTGCTCTACAGAAACATTAAATCTGCTAACAAACTGCCTTGCATGTTACCACCATAGTAATAAAGACACAAATAGCCAAGAGTTTTATAACTACCATAAAGTAAATGTTCATGAAAATGTTGGTTAGGAAAAGCTGCTTTAATAGATCTGAGGCAGTTTTAGATCTCTCTTTTTTTCCCATTTACATAACTGTTTCAAACTAAAATCCTGCGTAGAAGAAAAATACTGTGTCAAGATAAAATAGCCAGAGCAATAAAAGCATTCCTGCCACGTATCTTCAAAACCAGCAAAACCAGCATCTTATCTAGGAGTCTGTTTTCTTTCTGTTCCCTCTTCTGCCACTGGACACATTTTTCCTTCCATCCTCTTACCCAAGAAATATAAAATGCAACTACTTGGAAATTAGCAATGCTATGTGAATTTTTTACTCCAGTGTCTTTCATTTAACCATCTTCTGCTTTTCTTCATTCTTCTCATGTTTTCAGTATCACAGAATCACTGAATCATAGAACTGTAGGGGTTGGAAGGGACCTCGAAAGATCATCGGGTCCAACCCCCAGATATCTCACACACTTGTACTTGTTTCCACATCCTTAACCTTCTTCACATTATCTTGCCAGGTAAAATAGGAACATAAAACTTCAAGCTGTATTTTACATTGAAATCAATAAAGGTTGCTGAACAACTTGGCCCCAGTGGTCTAGAACTGGCAAAATTAAAATGTGCCCTTCCAAAAGAAGAACTGCAAAGTACTTCAAACCTTACCTTACCATCCCACGAAAGCTCTGCATTACACTCTGCAATGTCTTCTTTGAGCTTTTCAATCTCTTTCTTCAGTTTACTGTTTTCTTGGTTTAGTACACGGAGTTCTTCCTATAGCACAAAAATATTAAATGCAAAATTAAACACGTAGAAGATACTCCAGCAAAATCTGTAGACAGTAGAAACTGTTTCAGCTTTCAATTATTACATTTAACCTATTAATTATGTTTTAGTAGTTGTGGTGGTTTGACCGTATTAGGCAACTGAACACCACAACCGCTCTCTCACTCCCCCTCCTCAGATGAGGAGGGGAAGAAGTAAAGGGAAAAAAAACAACTCACGGGTTGAGATAAGGATAATTTTAATAAAGAGAGAAATATATTATCAAGGAAATATTATATTAATTAAACAACTATTAACAATATTATTAACAATATTATTATTAATTAAACAATTCAACTAAAGGGAGAAAAGGGAAAAGGGGAAGAGGAAGGGGGAAAGGGAATAACAAAACAAGTAAAGGCTATGTGGAAATGCAGAGGGGAAAAAATTACTCTCTGCTTCCCACAAATAAGCGATGCTTGACCACGTCCTTGAAGCAGGGCCTCAACGCACGTAGCCGGTGTTCGGGAGGAGGACAGACGTTTTCGCAACAAGAGCCCACCCCTCTCCTCTTCCTCCTTTTCCCACCTTTTATTGCTGGTATGGAATATCCCTTTGGTTGGTTTGGGTCAGCTGCTCTGGTGATGTTTCTCACTTTTTTTCCCACCCCCTAGGAGGGCTAGAGAAAGTCCTGATGCTGTGCCAGCACTGCTCAGCAGCAGACACAACACCAGTGTGATACCACTGCTGTTTTAGCTACAAGTGCAGAGCATAGCACTGTATGGGCTGCTGCAGGGCAAGTTACCATCCCAGCTAGACCCAGTACAGTAGTTTGCAATATTGAAGCCTTAATTTCTCACCAGCGATTCTCAGGCCAAACAAAACTTCACTGAAACAACCTCAACAGCCTACAGAAAATTCTCCCGTACCGATGACTACATAGCACTTGGAAGTAATGCACCAATTATTTCTAGAAAGAAGAGCCATCTTCAGACAAGTTCTGGCTGAAACCAGCTTATTGTCACTTAAGAAATGCTATTCCCTTGGGTGCTGTAACATCTACCAGGTGCTGGCACCTGAGGAAGCAGTGGAAACAACCCATTCAATTCTCTCTTTATCACACAAAATTGAAACTTACCTCTTAGTGGAAAATCTCAGAAAAGGAAGACTGGTTTTGCCTCCCTTTGTTTTCTACACAAGATAGGTCTCAGTTCTGCTTTCGCTCTTCCAACATTACCGTAAGTTTTATTTTATTGTACCAGTTCTTAATCTGCCACTGAAAAACCGTGTGTTAAATAGCCTAGTCTTACAGTCTGCAAAGCGGTGAAGCTGTTTAAACTGGAAAGGAAATCCTGCTCTTATCTTCTCCAACCAAAACTTCCCTCACAATTCCCCAAATACTGAGAGCTGTAAGCCTTCTCCATACCTCGTGGATGTCCCTAGACATAATACTATCTTTATGAAGGTTCTCTTCAAGCTCCTTTAGCGTTGTCAGCTCATCCTGTAGTTTAGCATATTCTTTGTCAGCACTTAATTTACAAACTTCAAGGTCAGCTTTTACTTTTTCAGCTTTTTCAAGTCTTTCCTGGATGATAAAAAGAAAAAGACTCTTCAAATTCTTTTTTTCCCCCACAAGAACAAACAAAACTTTAGCTAAGCACTTTATGTTTATTTATTTATTTTAATGCTTTGGATAACTATTTCTTTTAGACATACAAGTATAGTTACCACCGAGATTAACAAAAGCAAGTATGTACCAGTAAAGAACAGAGAGCAACTCAGACAAACATCTGTTATGACAGGCGGAGAGCTGACTTGGATTTAGAAGGGTAAACTAATGGTCTTTGAAGTATCTTTGACCTAATTACCATGATTCCATACACTTTATAGAACTTGCCTTCCATTTCTCCAGTTCTTGTTTAAGACTTTCCATCTCATCTTTGGATGTGTCAGAAGGACCAGGAGTTGTCATACACTGAAGGGAAAAGAAAAGGCAGGCTGAATTTTATTTCCCTACTAGGGAATAACTGAGACACCCTAAACAACTCAAATTAGTCTTCAGGATTTAAAAAAATAATAATAATAAGCCTTTGCAGCTGGACATTTTGCAATGGTAGTCTGCAATGTAGTGGCATTAGTGAAAGTCCAGTGCTTTTTGTCTGTATGCCCATTTCCTGTTTTTCTCCAGTTGTGCAGGCAAGATATGTGGCAAGTCAGACATTTTGAGAAACCCATTATACTTCGTAATTAAATCTTCCCAGTATCTTCATGCCACGTGATGGCATATACCACTTTATTTAAAAAAAACAAAAACATTCAGACAATTAGTCCAAATCAGTGAACTACTTCAATTGGCTGGACAGGACAAAAATCTAAGAAAACAGCAACTGGTCAGTCAGTACTCATTATTTGTTAATTATCCAACTGATAATATATTCACAGGCTCATATTTTAATAAATCATGAAAGTATGTTATACCACAGCGAGCTAAGCCCCTCAACCCTGCAAAGGTTCTTCAGCAGCTTCTCTATGAAGGTGTAAAAAGAATATACAAGCCTAAAGAGAAAAAAAAATGCAAAATGGGATGTTTCCAAGCTCAGGCAGGTTAGACAATGAATGGTCTTGCGGGAAAGGCAATAAAAGAAGAATTTCAGATTTTAAGTCCTTCAGGGCAGAAGTTCAGAAGCACAGGGAAATCACAACTGGATAAAGCCCATATTCTCTGTTCTGTTTTGTTTCTATGACTGCAATATTCTGCAGAAAAGAAAAAAAAAAATCCGAAGAGACCTGCTGAAACAATCCCTCCCTTCTACTTAAGATTACATAAAACTTGAATGTGAACCATGAAATTTAGACATGGAAAAGGCCTGTTAGATAATCTAGTTAATTCTCTTGCTAATTCTTTTTTTTTTTTTTCCTAAAAGCAGTAAAACATTTTTTTTTTTCCACAACTTTGTCCAGTTTCAAATGCCTATTAAGCAACAGGGAAATCCCCATCTGCGTATAACTTAGAACCGGAAAAAAATTCCTTCACTCAAGGGACTGAGCGCACAAAAGCAGAACGATGCACGTTCAGCAGCTGTAAGATGATAAGAAAGGATGCCTGCGTGTTATGGAAAATGCTCAACGGCAACAGTTTTCAACCTCAAAGAAAGAAAAAAACGCCAAGGAAACACAAGAAATCCAAGGCAAAGTCCAATCCAAACTACTTGCCATGCTGCAAGAACTGGATCAAGGGAGGCACTAGGAAAAAGGAAATTCCCCTAAGAAACCTCCATGGAAACAGATGAGCAGATGAGGCAGGACAAGGAAATTCTAGCAGTCTGTAATGCAGACACTTTGGAATGGGATTCTCCCTACGGAGAGAAGAACCAGTTAGGAAAGAAAGAGAAAGGGAAGCCCTGCTACAAACTAAGGTATGAGGTTTGAGGAAAGATTTATATCGGGCAATGACATCTGGAATTTAAGATGTTATTAAAGTGGGGATGGAGAGGACAAGGAATGTCCAAAGAAGGTGAGACAAGAAGTTTAAGAAGCACTGTCTTAGCAGTCCAGGCATGGATCTCCATTCAGAGATCCTATTATCAAATACAGACTTTAGCAGGTAACACATCAGGAAATACTTACAAAACCGTTATCTTCTAAAGGCTTCAGTGGACTTGATAAATCCATTGAAACCTGAGGGAACAGAAAAAATAATTACAAGAATTGCACATGTTGGCTCTTTTTGTAGCAAATAGTCCAGAATGGAATACTGTAAGCTCTGCTGGGATAAAATGATACAACATTTTCTAAAATATATATATATATATATATATATGGGGTATCTGAAGCCTCCTTCCTTACTACCCGTATAAACCAGAGACATACATTAAGAATTCTATATTGCACAACTCAATGCTTCAGTCCTGAAACTTACGTTACCTTTCTGCTCCATATAATGTTACTAAAACATATAACATTATGTGTGCTATGTGATTAAGAGGTGGAACACTTAGATCTGCTTAAAGCACACGACAATACCCTTTTTCTGAGCTGATAACGTAACACCTGGAACCTGTTGCCGCAAGATTTTGTGGGGGCAGATGAAAAGGAATTTAGAGACGATCACTGGCCACTTATCTGCAGACAGACATAACATACAGGCATACTAGTTCTAAAGCAAACCTAAGACAGGGAAGTACCAGGATTTTACACCATGGGTGCTGACGGTGCTCACAACGCCCCAAAAATACCGGTATGGGTGGGCACCAGCACCCTGACCCCGCTGGCCACCTCTTAGCACTCATATCCCCAAATCCTGCGCCCAGCGTTTGTATGACACCACAGCACCTGCTGGGGGCTGGAAGCTGAGGCCACCTTCGGTTAGCCACCAAGTATCCCAGTCAGCTCTGTGCTACAAAACCAATGTTTACCGAGGCGTAAGCCTCAGGTTGTGGTCAGATGAAGTAAAGTGACATAACTGAGGAGCGCCTCCGGAGCACTGCCCCTCCCCACCCCCCAGCAGCCAGCCTCACCACCTCCCCTGGAGCTCAGGGAGAAGGGCAAGGGGCAGCCCAGCCGTGAGGCTGGGGGTTCGCCTTCCTCCCCGGCCCGCCGAAGGCCGGAGCTCGGGGGCAGCGAGGGCGGCGGCAGCCGGGCCCCAGCGCTGTGAGGCGGCCACGGGTACCTGGGGGGCAGCCGGGTCCCGCGCAGCGCCGAGCCCCCCGCGCCGCCTCCGTCCCTGTCCCTTCTCTCCCTGTCCCTCTCTGACTTTTGCTTTCTCTTTCCCTGCGGCTCGCCGGCCCCGCAGGGCTGTCCTCTTCCTCGAAATGACGTGGAGGAAGGCGGCACCTTCCTCCTCCTCCTCCTCCCCGCGGCTCCCGCCCGCCGCTAGGGCCGGCCCCACGGGGCGGGGGGCCAGGCGGGCATAGGCAGGGCCGGACTGGGCCGCGTGAGAGCCGGGCGGCCACAAACCGTGACATAATTCTGCTGAATGTGTGTTTTAGCTGTTTATTCCAAAGCACCTTCTCTGGAAGCATGTGTGTTTTATAAAGAATGCGTTACCAGGCGGTGGCAAAAGGTGTAAACATCCAGGGACAGAAACAACCCTATGCTAAGGGATGCAACAGCCTTAAAAACACCTTCTGGAAAACTGAGAACTCTGGAAACCAAGAGGAGGGCAGCAGCCACATGTTCCTTGGCGTGCAGGCAGTCCACCATCCTGGGTCCAAGGGATGAGCCAGAGCCTTCCCTCAGCAAGATGAAGGCTCCGTCTTCCTGAAGGAGCACGGTTGCTTTATAAACCCCTCAGTATATAAATTTCCATAAGCATAAAAATTATGAATGGCTGACTCATAAAACTGGGCAACAAGTAATTTATGGTCTCTAGCCAAAGCCAATTCATTCAGTAAATGTGTAAAGCCTCTTTGAGTGTTTCTCAAGTCCCTTGGCTGGCTGTATCTCGAGTTTGGCGAGTCACACTGGAGCATCACTGACAATTATTTCCCTTTCTCTCTCTCAAAAACTCGCCAGTTTTGGCCAGATCAGATCCCAGACCTGCATCCACACTTGCTAGGGCCAGCGTGGGGACAGAGGAGGAGAACTTCAGCAAGTGTGGAAATCAGGAAATGTGGGCTGGTGTGAAGTGGCACATCACTGAAAATGCTCACTGTCTTAGGCAGAGGGCACTCATTCTCTAGCGAGACCTCAGGGAAGAGTTTGTTAAGGGGAAAAAAAAAAAAAAAAAAAAAAAAAGGTTAGATTTCCATGACAAAAGTCTTGGAAAGTCTACCTTAGTTTGAGGTAGAGAAACCACTGGCTTTTCCTGAAAGGGCCTTCTTCACGTAGGTAATGAAAGGAAAAGCCATGTACGGATCCTGAAAGAGCTGCTCCGGCTCACTTCGTTCTGCAGATGGTGTCAATGGGACAGACTGAACTCGTGAAAGGAGTTGTCAGGTGGAAGATACAAAATGTGTATGCTAAAACATGGGGAAATGGGAAAAAAAAAAAAAAAGGTGCCACAAGTGTCTTTTATTAATAGCCCTTGGATCCTTGGATTCAGGAACGCACAATGCATCCAAGCAGTCTGACACAGCTGATTGAGTTCAAGACTGTTAACATCCATTTAGATACACATAGCAGATGTGTTGCAGACATGAATAAAATTTGGGCAATGTCTATGTTTTAGGCCAAGAAAAGAAGAAAGCGTATTGCTTTCAGGAAAAAAACTGTCAGGTTTCCTTTAAGCTAAGCTGACTAACTTTTAAATGTTACCCTCAGAACTGCAACCAGACTTGTACTCATTGGCCAAAGTATTTTGGATGATTAGCAGTCAGTTGGCACTGATTGTTGAAAAAAATTAATCCTCAGAAATTCAAAATATGCCAAACAAAGAATAGATGCTGGCATCATCAATTCAAAACTGGAATGACGCTTTCAGGGCAAAGCAGGAATATCTGTATAGCAATGGAGCGTTACAGTGAAATTGGTTGAGCTCTTCATACGCACTTGAGGGAGCCTGTGCAGGATCAGGCAGGTCAGGGGCTTCAGAACTGCTGCTTTCCTTGGCTATGCAACGGGAACTTTGGATTGCAGCCTGCTAGGACAGCAGTCACCTTATGCCACTGGATTCAGAGGGAGTTTTACCAATAAGGTAATTATTATGGCAGTTTCAAATGTCCTTATCTGTTCTAAAGGTCGGTGGATGAAACTATGACCTTGTATTCAAGAAATTTTTATTATTATTTTTCTGCCTTGACAATGGATAACTATGTTTACTATTGCTTTGTAAACACAAAGCTGGTTACTAATGAGATGAGTAAAAGGGAGAGGTTTAGCTGGAGTAGCCAGGGAGGAGGAGGTGATTATGTTATGACCTAAGTACATCAGATTTTAGATTTAAATGTCAGAGTGGCAGGCTGTCCTCCAGTAACCATGGTCATGTTGGGAAGTCACCACTGATCTGAAAGAGCCTTATTTCTCCGAACACCAGGGAATGCAGCAAATCCAATCTGTTCACATGGCCTGCTTTGGGATTTGAGCTGAACAGTGTGTTTGTGCATGTTTTGGGAAGCAAATTTATTGGAAATACTGAATTGGACCAAGTCCCTTAACTGAAAATGGAGTTGACTTTGAGTTGATTTGTTAATTGATTTTCTATGAATTCTCAGTGTTAACCATATATGAATCAGGCTAATGGGAAAAGCATTGATTTCAAAACTCTGAAGAATCTAGCTAAGGGGAAAATCAAGGAGTAAAATACAGGACAGAGTACAAGAAGCTTTATAACTCAGGATTTCTCTGACCTGTCTGCATTGATACCAAACTCATTCTTTACAAGTCTGAAAAAACTCCTGATGGGCCTAGAAATATGGATTAGACACTTCAAAAGCAAACCATGATCCTTCTGGCAGTGTAGGATTAGGGCTCATCTCTAGCAGGAAATACCCTGATTAAATTGGAAGAGGGTTTACGGCCATAAGCTTATCTTTTATTTGTACCAAAACAAGTTGACCATGCCACAGCTTCTGTTCAGTAGCTGTTAAGAATCTGATGGCATTACCTTCAGAGGGAGAGGATGTTGGTTCCTATAAAGTTAAAATAGATCCAAAGAAGGAAGTAGAATTTAAGTGCTTAGATCATAACTGTGATCGTGAAAGCCCTGCTCAGTGTACCTATGTGACCCTTGAGGTACCTTGGCGGCAAAGGAGTCTGGTTTTCCAGGCAGATCTAGTGGCGTCTTAGTGTTGGCAGTTCTGATTGCTTTGGCTATGTACTGCTAAGAAGTCAGATTCAGCCACTGAGATGTTCTAACGGAGCTTTGATGGTTCCTTGATAATCTGATGTGAATCATTTTCCACTGCTATCCAGTGTATTTTGTGCTTACTTTCAAAACCTGGCTAGAAGAGGCATAGTGATGTCTTCCCTGCTCCCCTCGTGAGGGAGCTGCAGGCCGCTATGAGGCCTCCCCTTGGCCTGCTCTGCTCAGGGCCGAACAAACCAAGGGACCTTGGCTGCTCCTCATACATCTTTCCCTCCAGAACCTTCACCATCTTTGTAGCCCTCCTTAGGAGAGTTTATCAGGCAGATAGTTCTAGATCTCACTGCTCAGGTACCAAAGCCTGCAGTTCTTCAAAAGTTGATGTCCAAGAGACACAAAGGACACGCAGGTGGTGGTGTCTCCAAAGAAGCTGCCCCATCTACCCCTCCCCCTCATTTTTGCCCTGTCCTGAGAGTTTGTGCAGCCACGTGGCAATATGGAGTAGGAAGTGAACCGGCTTAAAAACTAACCCTGAAAAAAGTTGGGTTTTAGCTGGGCTGGGTTTTGCTCTGATCCAGTTTATCCTGTGGTCAAAAAATAGCATGCCATCCCAGGAGGGGGTGGCATGGAGCAGGATCAGTAGGCTCAGTGGGGCCGAACGACAGCTTATTTCAGTGGTGCTGCCAGTGTAACATGGCTTAAAGCATTCAACAAAACACAGCTTCGTTCTCTGATGTGGTGTACAGAGCCTCAGGGCCACAGAGGAGGTTGCAGATTTTGTTTTCAAGAGCCCTACATGTTAAGCATCACCCAAAAAAAAAAGAAAAAAGAAAAGAATTAATAAACAATGCTTTTTCAATCCTTTCTTTAGCAAAGCAAGAGAGAGAAATGCACCTGAGAATGAACATCCAGCACCTTCAGGTGTCAAATATTTGCCTCTTACAAACATACAAGTCAATTTACAACAGCAAGTTGTGAAATAAATACTCTACACCAATCTACATTCTTTACAGGAAAGATTCTGGTATGTGTCCAAAAGGACTTGGGAATGTTTCAGCTTCTCTAAGATGTGTGTCCCAGAACACAGTAGTATGAGGCAATGCAGTGGTTTAGTAAATAGTCCCAGCATGACTGCTAGAAAGCAAACAATGAAGAAGAAATCATCTAGGATGCATGTTGTTAGGCTTGAATCCCATGCCAGTTCTTCGGCTATAAATCTCTGCATGTTAATGAAATGCTTCTTTCAGATAATGTTGTTAGTGTTTCGGTGAGGATTATCGGGTTATATAGGCAGAACAAATTCTAGCATGCAAGCCTTTTTAACTGAGAGGACATAAATGAGAGGGAAGGAAGAGTAGAAGAGGGAGTAGAAGAAAGTCTGTCAGTAGTGTTAGTCTCTCCTTCTGTTTTCTGTGATGAATGGCTAGAAGTGGATTGTTTGTATTCCTTAGGAATAAAAAACACTGCCTCCATAATCCCAGGTGTGAGCAGGGACAGGCTGACCAGTGGCCATGAAAAAGGCCATACCAGAGGGCACAATGCTTCGCGTGTGTGCCTCTGGCCTGAATGACAGATTCCAAGATTGTCCACATGAAAAAAAAAAAAAGATCTTTTCTGTTTCTTGCCAGGCTTTGTAGTCAGCAGGGTTTCTTCATGCCTCTAATGAATATTCTATCTAGGTAATCTTTGGGGGAATGTTTATGTAAGTGCCTTATTCTCTGGAAATGCTTTTTGAAAGAGATTTTGAAGTTTCTCCCTTATTTAATTTCCAGAAATTATTTAATACATACCATGCTTCATGAAAGAAACACTTATTGAGATTTAAGATTCTGTCTTAAATAGAAACCCACAGTACAGCTGAGCTAAATTAAAAAGTAAATATGTGTAAGTTAAAGCATGGTGACTGCTTATGTAGATCTCTCTGGGAAGTAAAGTAATCCCAGTATTATGGAGCTTTGGCCTTGACATATGGCTGGAAAAGCTTAGAACTCTAAATGGGGAAGGAAGGTCATTTTGCCTGAAAAACTGTTAATGAGAATTGAATGTGTTAGTTTTAGTTTATTCACACCAGTGTTTTGGTCAGTTCATCTCAATTCTTAGTTCACACAAAACCTGACGGGTAGAATTAGGTGAGTAAAAATGAAAAGCTCACATTTTTAGAGAATGTAGCTTCTCTTTCCATCTACTGCCTCCATCCTTAAGTCTTTTGGCAGAGCCCAAGCTGCAGAATGCTGAATAGACTGCCTGCAGATATTTGCATGTAATTCATTTTCGTCTGCCCTCTCTTATTGAAAGGCCCAGGATGAAGCCAAGAATTGACTAACGGCTGTCTCCTATTCTCCTGTGGAAATCCTACTTACCTTCTCCACAAAGATATTTCCATGGACCAGTCTTGCAAGGAATATATAAAAAAATTCACATTACTTTTTTTTAAAATATATATATATATATATATATATATTTCTATCTTTATTTTTAAATTACCCTGGGTTTGATTGTTCTGATGAGCTTGCATTGTAATTTCTTCCTGCACTCATGCACACATAGCACACTTCTGAAAATAAAGCTCATCCAGCTCAGTTCCAAACAGTGTTGCTACCTCTAAAAGCTCTGTTTGTTTGTTTGTTTGTTTTTAACACAATTTTTACACCACTGATTCTGGCTGAAGATGTTTTACTGTGTCTAGCTTTTAAAAAACTGGACCATATTCCCTGATGCTCTGCTTCAGGTCTGACAAGTCATGGTGGTTACATGTTAAATCAACATTAAAAACATCCATTGTGATGGCATTCACAGCTGAAGGCAGCTTTAGAATACAGCATGTGAATGTGTATGCTTATAATTTGCCCATAGAAAACTCACCAACAGCTTTAGGGAGTTATTAAATATGGGCAAAAAACAGTCGTGGCAATTAAGAAAATATATTGAAAGTGTTCCAATATTTGTTTTTACTGTTTCAAAATGAGACCATTTGATTTTTCATTTCAGATGTTTTAGAAGATACTTATATTCCATGACAAAAACATTTAGAACCTGAAACTAAGTACTTTAAACCAAACAAAATGATAAACTTGACCCCAAATTAGTTTTACTAAATCACTTTATTTTGAAGTAACAGAAAAGTTTTGTTTTTTTTTTTTTTTTCCATCTTTTATTCTTTATGTTTGACGAGCAAATTGAAAGTTTGTGTGTTTTATTGTTTTGCTTGGATCTCTGCACAAGGGATTCCAAGTAATGAGCTTACCCAGCATGAGTGTGCAGGCAGTAAATGTCTTGCATCAAAGTGTAGGATATTCAACATACGGTAAAGTTTGGGTAAGATATGTGTCATTCTGGCTGTTTGGATAGATGATTCATTCAGCACTACAGATTCATTACAGTGCTCTAAATTTGTGATATTGATTTTTGATTTGATGCAGCTGTGAATATCCAGAGAGGACATTGCAGACAGTTTCTGGAATGACAGCCAGCCCTGCTCCTTCTGCTTACGCTGCTTACCATGCAGGAGGCAGTGCTTGGGAGGCAGCACATAAAATTTCTGGAGCTGTTCTGCAAACAACTGAAGGTCAAAACCCACACATATTCATATTCCACCTGTAGGGAAACATATATATATATATATAAAAAAAGCTTGTGTAAGGAATAGCCCAAAATTAGCCTAATGCTGTCAATATATCAAACAAGATCATTGTCTGATACATTTTTTTCTGCAGGATGAATTTGTAAAAGATAAAGATACTGCATTACAGACTGAAAATTCATCTTGCTTTTGTCCCAGAGGCAGATCAGGTTTGTCACTTGAATCAGCTAAACGAGGTTTTTGATAACACAAAGCTTTTGAAAACTGTATGCTCATGTTTATCCATCGTGAAGTGCAGAAATTCATGTGGAAGTAAAGCACTTTCTGTAGCAGGACCCCTTACACTGAAAAAAAAAAAGTCATGCAGACATACTTGTTCATTAGATCAACAAGAATTCTCTTTCTACCTTTTCATTTTCAGGTGGCAAGAAATTCTTGTTTTCCATATATATTTCCATTTTGATATTTGCTTCAGTGTCTGGGAGTGGTATTTAGTAATATTTACTGTCAGTTCTTTCTCAGCCAGATAAAAATCAAATGAATATCAATTGCATTATAAGTAACAGAAGCCATAATGACACTGACTGAAAAATGTTTAGTAACAGGTGGGCTATATTTATCTGTGTTTTACACATTGTGAGTGATTTAATAACAAAAAACATAACAAACATTATAGCTCAATATATTTGCACAATTGAATTACTCCCTCCTGAGAGGGATTGCTTTGCCTGTTTGGATTATTGTTTGGAAATATTCTGATGGCACGAAAGATGGCCCCAAACTGAAAACTGGCAGAGGTAGAGAAGCACAGTCTGAGCCCGAAAAACAAGGAAAAGTAAATATTACAAAATGAAATCTGATAAGTCACAATCTGCCAAGTATGTGATCAAAGCAAAAGGGCATTTTCATAAACACATGAAGAAGTGGTTGAGACCACAATAATGTAAAAATGACTGAATGGGGAAATGTTAATATGGGATAGGTTAGTCAATTTTCTTTCATCGTGAGAAGGAGAGCAAAGAAAATGTACCTTCACAGGAGAAGTAAAAGAAGATGAAGCAAAAGAAAATGAATATGAACTCCATAAAAACACACGTATATCAAAATAATCTAGGAAGCAGACAGTGGCTTAGAGCCAAGGGAAATAAATACACCAATAGAAGAAGCATAGAATGATCGGAAGAGGAAAGTATGATGTTATCCACAGCCAATAACTTATTCAGTAACCATTCTTTAATGAAGGTGCTGATGGTGATCGTCAATGACGACCTAGAGGAAAGACCGCAGACACTGCAACTTCAGATGCAGCAGGAATACCCCATACCATGGTAACGCCATCCCCAGCCCACTTGTGCAACTGGGCATTTCCAGGAATATGACACACTGCCAGGAATATTCTTTAGAACTGTCCCGAATGCTGTAATCACGGAATTGCATGTGTGAGGCGGTGATCGGAGACACCAGCTTGTTTGTCTCGAGCTCCCAGCGGGTGAGTTATGCCCAGGCGTGTAAGCAAAGCCAGAGCCTGGCTCTTTGCAGAAGACTTGAAAATGGGTGACAGGGATCTAGTGTGTGATAGGAAATGGAATTAAATAAAACACACACACAGAGGGAAAAAAAAGCTGGTAAAAATACCGAGTGACCATGGCATTAGGAAAAGACATAAATTTGCTTTCCTCGGAAACTGAAACAGCAGGAGGGAGGAGGAGAAAATGAATATGCAGCGTGGTAGGAAATGAGTGTTGCAGACATAAAGGGATGTCTTAGGCAACAACTGCTGGGACTAATCCTCTGAGTATGTTATCACCACATTCATCTATTTGGGTTTCAGAAAGGAGTTTATCACAATTCTGCAAAGCAGATTAATGTGTATGGGTAGCTTTTGTGGGTTTGGAGGTACGGCCCTTGAGCTAACGAGCTAACTGTAAGAGCACAGGCAGATTCTGCGGCTCCCATGCTGCTACCACGCCTAGGATGATGTCCTCAGCAAAGGACCTTCCTGTGGAAGATCCCTTTATTCAGCAACAAGATCTGACATCTCATGCAAAATGAGGTAAGACGACAGGAAAGGAAATGAAAAGTAATAGTGGGAGAAATCGGGAGGGGTATGTAATGGCTGGCAGCTTCTGAAAACAGAAAAGCGCAGAAGGCTGGAGCTGGCCAGGTGAGCAAAAGATCCAAATGCTTCTTGCACCCCAGCAGGTCAGTGCCGTGACCACATCCCTGGGGAGCCTGTCCCAGTGCCCGACCACCTCTGGGTGCGGAGCCTTTTCCTCACACCCAGCCTGACCCTCCCTGTCCCAGCTCCGTGCCGTTCCCTAGGTCCTGTGGCTGTCCCCTGTCCCCTCCTGCGGTGTAACCCAGCTGGCAGCCCAGCACCGCGCAGCCCTTTGCTTACTCCCCGGGGTGGGTCGGGGGCAGAATCAAAACAAGGTAAAAGTGCAAGAACTCAAGAAGGGTGAGAAAAAACAAAACAAAACAAAACAAGCAATGCACAACACAACTGCTCGCCGAATTGCTCACCACCCACCAAAAGAAGCCCAGCCAGGACAAATGGATGGGATTTGAACTAAAACAGAAGAAACTTTCCTACACTCTGAATGCCCATTGGAGGCTCACTTAGTGCAAAAGCTCTTAATTCACCTGTGTAAACTAAATGTTCACAGTTAAATAGTGTGAATGCCTG
Organism: Heteronetta atricapilla; assembly: GCA_011075105.1. NCBI lineage: Eukaryota > Metazoa > Chordata > Aves > Anseriformes > Anatidae > Heteronetta > Heteronetta atricapilla. The sequence continues at coordinate 37,347,675 of CM021737.1, forward strand.
TGCTATGGCGTATGCCAATTAAATAACTGTAAGCACAGGAGATTAAAACAAGCCCTGTAAATGCTTAGGTACTTTCACTATAAAGAAAAGAAAATAGTGAGGATGAGTGTTTACCTTGTATGCTATGCTCTGACAATTTTGCACTAAGTTACATGATATCTCACTGCAAAAGTAACGTGAGTAACGTGAATTTTTACCGTGCTCTTTAATTTAGTTATTACTCAATGCTGACAACACGGAGTATTTTAAATCTTGGCAGGACAGAGATGTCCTGCCACAAAACTGAGCAGTCGGATAAATTAGTGTGCATGCAAAAGCTGTAAGAAAGGGAAAACATTTTTTCCTTTCTGCAGGAGTAATTATTCACTGCCGCTTAAGCTTTATGAGAATAAATAAGTGTCTCTACCATGCCACACATGGAAGGATTTCTTAGAATCCCTCATCTGAAAGCACATAAGGTTGGAGGAATGTTTATTTCTCCAGCTGTGTGGACACAGAGCCTTTCTTGCAAAAATTGTCTCCATGTGGTTGAAGGGGCACCAGCAGTTTGGCTCCAATCTTGCTTTCACCACTGTAAAAATAGATAATATACAATGTTTTTAAAATCTATTGTTTGTAAGTATCAAGTGATTCATATAGGTTTTGCCAGACACTGATGTTTTTATGGACAAATTTACTAAAAAGAAGCACCCCATCTTTTAAACTCCTGATCAACAGGCTTTTTATGTGCATGTTACAGGCATGTGTGCATCTTTAAACTCCTGCTAATGTCTCAGCACAGCCTCGTGCGTGGCGTAACATAAATGGCAAATTGATGGGATCAAAATCAGCATTTTGGGGGGCAGGCTCTCTCCTGGGAACCAAACGATTTGTCTTTGAGGTCAGCCGTGACAGCGGTGCTCCCAGCTGCAGGTGGGTCGCGGAGCAGCTCTGGCTGTACCTGTCCCAGCAGACAGGACAACTTCCCTGTAATGGCACCATTGGATGACGGCTCAAGAAACATGGGTGCCTTGTGTTATCTGCATGAGGATGTTTGAACCTACATTGCTCGGCTGCAATGGGCACGTGCCAGGCAGCGGTTCAGAGTTATCCACGGGTACCTCTCAGAGATCCCCTCTAAAGCTGCCCTGTTTTGGCTGCAAGACTGAATACTCCTTGTACCTAACTCTTATGGGAAGAACAAGGCCTGGGGCACGGTTTTAGCACACTGACTATACAAAATTTAGCATTTGATATACAGTGACAGACCTGGAAGTGCCTCAACAGTGGTCCCAAGGGACTCAATTCCATGCATCTGCCTCCTTCACTCCATCTAGTTTTATTTTGCAGCTGAGCGTTAACATTTTCACACACACACACACACATACAGCCAATATGTTGTTGCAGTTTGCTTTGCAAGGGCTAGAGTTGCAGCTTACTTTTAATTTTAGGAGCTTTTTGGCAATTTTTGGAGTCTGTTTTTCTTGGATTATCCCAACCATATACCCCCCCCTTCAGTATCATATTCTAAAAACTGCCTACATCAGTTTGTGATTTTTAAAAATATATTTATGTAGTTTTAAAGTGTAAACATGGAAGAATGTCCATGAGAAACTTGTAAATTTTATGTCTGTCTATATTTTTAGTTTTTAAAGGTCCAACAATTTTATTTAGAATTACTGTCATAGGACTTCAACTAACAAATATTTGAACTTGGCAAACATTCAGATTTTTTAGTAAGTCTATCCATTATACTTTCCTAACATCTGCTCTTAATAATCCCAAATGTTTTGGGGTTGTTCTACTTTCACATTAAGATTTTAGTTTGCCTTTTTTTTTTTTTTTTTTAACTAGGGCACCATTACACTCAATGGTAGATCCTTATCTCATAGAAGTTGCTGATAGAATGGGCATTGATTTTAATGAGAATTAAACTAGAAAAAAAAAAAAAAAGAGAGTAAGTTTAAAAATATTTAGTTATAGAGCAAAATACTCTCTAAAGGATTAACTTAACACCGTGACAATAAATAGTAAAATCATTGACCAAATAAGGTCTCACGTTATAAAATTCTTCTAAAATTGAATCATCTGAAACATGTAGGGAACAGAAAAAGTTATGAAATTTGGCTAGAAATTATTTTTGTCCTTTCTTTAAGTACAATAAATGTGTGGAAAATTTGGAAAACCTGATTTGTCAATTCATGCCAAAGTGAGTTTCTCGATAATCCAAAACAGAAATGTAGGAGTTTCATCAACATTTTTTTTTTTTTCCCACAACACGCCACTGCTGTAACACTTGTCAGCTTTCACTAAAACAGAAAACATACAAGAAAAAAAGAGGTTAGAAAAGGAAGTTAATATATTCGGGTAGATTGACCAAATCTCATTGGTTTCTTTCATTTTGAGCTTGTTTTCATACTTACAGCATCTTCTCATAAAAGGTGTTTTTCATTAGGTAGGTAAATGAAAATCTGACGGGTTATTTTGAAAGGAAATGTGTCGGACAGCAAATGTCAGACTAGGATTTTGTATAAAGCGAAATGCCAGCTAGAAAATACATGGCACAATTCCACACTATCTGCCACCACGGAGTCTTTGGTTGGAGCTCTGTGTTTAGTTCTGGCATGACACTTCAAGGAGGATGTGAGCCACCTGGAAAGGGCACAGGAGAAGGAAGCAAGAATGACTGTGAGTCTAGAGAATATGACCTCCTGGAGAGATGAAAAGAACAGCCTGTTTATTTTAGGGAAGCAAGATATGATAGCAGTCATAACATAACTCTCCTGCTGCAAAGAGGCAGTAAGGGATCGGTTACTTCAGTCTGCTGAAGCAAAAAGAAGTAGCAGGCTAAAACTGCAGCGGGAAAGATTTCAGTTAACAGAAGATGTTTTGGTTAAGGAAGATGTTTAAAATGCTAGGAGGAGCTGAGCAGCAGGAGGCTGTGGAGGTGTCACCGCTGGAAGTCCACAAGAAGAGGCGACACGAGGATCCGTCAGGAATTAGGTGATGGTTTCCGCTGCGTAGCAGATGCTTGGTGGCTGGTGGCTCTGAAAGGTCTCCGTGGAGATCCTCGAGTGTGGGATCATCCTTCAGCTTGTACCTTGACAGCTCAGTTCATTAAGGAAAACGAGGTTTATTTTTAGAAGAAAGATTTTTTTAAAAAGCAAAAGAAAAGTAAAAAAATAAAAATAAAATTATACACAAATAAGATAGAACTGGAAGTGGACTTCTTTCAAAGGGCATCAAATCTAAGCCCCTGTTCAAACATCACCTCAAAATAAATTAGGTATTTGTTTGGCTTAAGTAGGTGCTTTATATTTAAATTAATTCAAAAGAGATTGGTGACCCACATACGCTGCTGATCGTTGCTTTTGTTGTTGTTTTTATTTCCTTCATCCCCAGTGGTTCATCCATTCAGCCACTGGATTGTTTGCATCTCTGTCACTGGAAGCAGTTTTATTTCACAGTAGGCTTCAGACCACAGTTTGAGAACTACCAAGTTAGGTTTTCGCTTCAAATGCCAGTAAAAACCACAGAACAACTTTCAAACAGGATTTCTTAAGATGTGTATGTATGGAAGGAGTTAAGAAAATCTCCCTCAGCCCCTCTCTCTCCACATCCCACCCCAATTTATTTAAGATTTGTCTGGGATATATTTAAATGTGGAAAACTTGGAAGAAAGCTTAAGAAAATACTTGCAGATGAATGTCTCGAAGTGCCCACGTCCAGCTGTGGAATATCTTCTTGTTGGTGAGAGGGTCTGCGAGGATTTACAGATGAAAACTTTCCTTTCCAGCTCACTTGGGAGCCAGATGTATAGGACAGGACGCATTACTGTATTGACACTGTGAGTTGCACAGACTGACGCGTAGGCTGGATCTGGAGCATATGTTTAATGTCAACACAACAGCAAACCTTATGTTGTTTCCTCAGGTACCAAAATATTCACCATACCCAAATGCTCTTCACTAGAAAATGTGTACTGAACCCTGCAGAGCTTCTGTTATTTTTTAACAAAGATGAAGCTTATTAATTTGAGGGTATTATGATAGACATCTGAATCCTCATTTCAAGACTCAACGACCTCCCACAGTCCCTTCCTTCCTCAGTCGTTTTGATTCTATGATTCATAAGGCATTGTATTTCTTTGGACTCACTAACAGATAGCCCAGTTTCTCCAGGGAGGGATATACTCATTCAAACATTGGCCCTGGTATAAATCAAAAGAGATGCTGTCAGATCCTGTCATTACCAGAACTTTTTGTTACTTTATGTCCTTAAATTACTTGGTTGCTTTTCGTAATCGAGGCCTTTCATCATTAACAGTTAACTTGAGTAAAAGTAATATTGGGGTTTTTTATTCATTAGGGCATGAGTGTCTTTCTCAAGAATTTCACCATGCTCATCTGTTACAAACCGTCTCCAAGCTGGTATGCACTCCTATGAGTTAGTCACTACTAACACATTGCTGGGATGCTGTGGGATTGGCACCCGCCTCCCGGGGCAGAACTCCTGTGGCGTGGGCATCTGGCTCCGAGATAAGACCATTACCCAGCTCACGTCGCAGTACCATCCAGAGGAACTGAATGGCAGAGAGAAAAGGCGGCCTGTGCAGAGAAAGACATCCAATTTCCTTCAGAAAGAGAAATCTTAGTGTCAGTCTAAGAGGATTCTCTTCACCTGCTTCAGTAATTTGTCTTTTTATGCGACCAGTGTACGGTATCGCTGTTGAATTTTCATTTCCCTTTGGTTTCTGTTCCTTCCCTCATGCCTCTTTACTGTTTCTAGGTCCCCAGAAGTTACCACGAATATACAAGCAATATACACAGCAAGCAAAGTGCCGGTCCCCTTCAGGTAAGGAGAGATGGATGCTGCAGAGCAACACACTCAGCGCTGCCTCCTCCATTCACCACCGCCATCTTCGCAATCCACACCCAGGTAACCTCAGGTATACAACTTGGAAAAGTCATCCAGAAAACCGCAGACAGCTACCAACTTACTGCCACAGAATAACGATGAGCTAGGCCTCATGGGCATGGGAGCTCAGCTCGGAGCACGGCAGGAAAGAGGGCAATGTCCCAGGCTGGTCGGAGGGAGCCAGGGGGCTGCTTTCAGGCCGAACAAGAAGGCCCAAGGCCAGGTCTTTACATCCAAGGGCACGTGAGCTTTGGCAGGAGCGAGAGGACCTACAGAGGTTGTGCACGCAGAAGGTCCAAACTTGCACAGATTAGGCGTAGGTATGCACAACAGGAAGGTACGTTTAGATGAATTTTATTAGGAGAACTCGTTTGCTCTCGTCCATGAGTGCTGAAGACTGACAAGTCTAGACACTGGTATTTTTTTGGAAGAAGCCTTGCTACTGTCTGAGGCAGGAGAAAGGCTCTTTCTCAGCTCCACTTCCCCACAGGTTCCCCCTCTAGCATCTGCCTGAGATGTAGGTGGGAGGAATGCGTGTGTGTATGTGTATGCAGTGTAGATAGGTGTTCATCGCTTTATATTAGGGCTGGAGTGATGAAGAATATCTTCCTATTTGATACAACAGTCATCTATGTGAAATATTTTTGAGTAGGCACAAAGTCCTCCACCCCTTCCTTTGGATTTCTGTTTTTCATTTATTTTAACTCGATTGTCCTCATGGCCATGAGCACATCTTTTTCTGCAGCTCCTGACTCAGAAGTTACGAATGTTAGCAGAACTGGAGAGCAGAGTACTCCAATGGCTGCTCATTGTGTGGGGCCACCAGACCATTTTCCATACTCTTATCTTTTCCCCCTTTCTATTCATTCCCCCAGTCATCCACAAGGAGCAGCTGCAGAATTCACTTCTTGCCAGAAGGGAAGACAGGCAGACAGCTGTCACACTATGAATCAGATTTTAAACCACGGTTTGGAGAGGAAGATTTTAGCTTTATTTCCCACTTGCAGAACAAAGAGCATCTGTTTTTGACACTTGTAGTTTTGTGCTGATCTGGGGGTTTGCCTTGCAGCTACAAGTAGGGAAATTGAATTCAAATATCCAATGAAAAAGATTCCCCTGGTATTTTTTAATTGATCAGGGCCGCTGTGAAATTAAGTCCAAATTATATCTGAAAAACTGAAACGTTTAAATGAGAAGCAGTCGGTGTGATTCTCTTTGGTCCCATAAATGGTGTGACTAGAGACACTGTGAGCAGATAGAGTGGTTATTAGTTTTATTGTTCTGTGGAATTTGAAGACACTGAACGCTGAAGAATGAACAGCCTTTGGCTTGAAAAGTGTTCATGTGTGCTGCAGTAGTTAGGGGTAGAATGGTTTCTTGGACACACTGGGAATCAAAAGAGCCAAAAGTGAGTCACATGGACGACTGCAGACATCACATTTAATTGTGTAATAATACTACAGCAAGCACAATTGGAGCAGGCTTGCTGACCTCACAGCTGAAAGCACTATTTAAGATCTGGCTACCAGATGTTCCAATAGGATCTAGCCAGCTGCTAGCGGAGGTTACCCTGAGTGTTTTAACAGGGGATATTTACAGCCTAATAGTTCGGAAGAGATGATTGCACTGATTTTCTTCTCTGCCCTGCTGTGGGACGAGGCTCAGGCATGGGGATTCAAGGACGGAGTGCTGCATAACTCTATCTGGCTAGGTAAGAAATAATTTAATCATGAATGTTTCGCTGCAAAAGTCACTGTGTTTATCTAACAGTATAAAAATAAACAGCTAGCAATACCAAAATGAGCCAGGCATTAATATTAGCAAAATCTTCTTTGAAGTTGGTCATCAGTTTATATCGGTAATGACTGCAGGTTTAGGACTTAGGAGCCTTTTGTTTTATTGTTTCTCTGAAGTGCAGGAAAAAATAGTTATGGAATATTTCATCTGAATGTGTTTCCTACAGCATGAGGTGAAGAGAAAACTGTTAAACAGTAGCTGCTTCTAATGAAGGAAAACAAGTATGAAAAGAAACATTTGCCAAAGGAATGAATTATTTTTCTGCATGAACATATTTCAAATGCCTGGGGCCCTACATATGAAACTAAATGATCTGGAAATAATATCAATATCTTTCCTAGGTTTCTAGGGAAGTACAGAAATGTATATGTTTTGGCCATTGGTTTGTTCTCATCATTAAACAGCTGAGAAAAGATTCCAAAAGGGCTATAAAAATGCTATGGGAATAGTTTCTTATACCTCGAGTGGGTTTAAATGTTTCTTCGAGTTCTTTTATAAGTCTTCATAGTTACCCAATACAACTGCAAAACATATTCAAAATGCAGTCCCATAAAATATGCCAAAGCAAATATACGCACTGAGTGCTGTGTTTTATAGACAAATGCTTACAAACTCCTTTCTCCTGTCTAAGGATGCTGCATATTTCTTTAAGGATTTTAAGGCATTCCTGTAGCCTGCACATGTTTTTGTAGCGCTGAGATGTTTCGTGAGGAATTGGAGCCACACTCATAGCTGGTGCAGCAAGCACGTGGCTCCAGCCCCTTCTCAGAGGACCGTGTAAACAGCAGGAACAGAAACGAGAAGGAGCGGTGTCAGTATGGCTTTCCATCTGGCTGCACCTTTTTAATGACTTGCCTTTCCTTCTGAACCTGGAGCACGCCCGCTGTGTCCCGTGGCTGCTGAGGGTGCTGGGGGGGAACAGCTTGGCAGCCTCCCACGCCTCCTCGAGGGGCTGCTCTTCGAGCAGGCGATGGCAGGGGAGGGCTTGGCGTGGGGAGCAGAGCTTGTATTCCAGGCTGGAGCAGCGTCTGGACACAGCAGATGAGTAGCACTGAGGTTGTGTTAAACCCTGATAGCAGGGGCAGAGAACCCCAGCCCCAGGGCAGTGGGCTCAGCACACCCAGCGCTCCTAAGGTAATGTTTTGCTGCACCTCCAGCATTTACAATAAAAGTAAATAAAAATCAAGGACAGGAGCAAAAACTGGTGGCTTTCTCTAAAGGAACAAACACGTGCAATAAGCTGGAAGCGCAATGTGCAGCTTTGAAATAAGCACTCTGCTTTCCATTCTGTTTTCCAATGAAACTCCCTTTAAAATGCACCATCTATTCCAACTGCTGCAAAAGAATTACTCTAACAAAATCCAAACTGCAGTCAATTAAATTACCAATAGAATTCAGTGAAATTACATACAAACGAAGAAAAAACGGGCAAATTCACAGCCATCCAATGTATGAATCTTTGAATAATAATAATAATAATAAAAAAGAAGTTATTTGAACAATAAAACAAGTAACCCCAACCTCACACTAACTGTGGACAAGCATTAAAGCAAGACCCACCCTGCTAAGTAAAACCTAGGAATGTGCAGTGGCATCTGAGCCTCGCTTATCTCCTCTTCTGATAAAACATGATTGAGACCAGAGTGAAAATGAAGGGAGCCTTCCATTTTACCTTTCTTCCTCAACAAACACAAATACCAAATATTTTGTAGAGGTCAGGCTAGAAATGCTCGCGTGTTTTACCTTTCTTCAGTGGTACAAAAGATCTTTTGTTTTCTCAGTAAACACGGAGCCCTGCAGCTGATTGTATCGTGTCCTGCTAATGTCTTTCTTGTGTGAACGGAATTTTATGGTCGCTCATTTTTGAAACAGGCACACTATAACCAAAGACTCATTGTAAACTGATGAGAGGATTGGAACAGTCTTGCCCAAATACGTTCAGGCGCTTATTGGAGAGCCGGTTCTCAGTGCAGGTTTCTCCTGACAGGTTCTTCCCTCTCCGTGCTCCCAGTTTCCCCATGTGTCAGGGAGGTTTGGGGCCATGCCTGCCCCGTTTGCAGCAGTATGACCGTGCCAGGAACTGTACCTGGCCGTCCTCCACTTAAAAGTTACATGTTTGTTTTCAGCCTTTAACGTGTAGCACCGTGCCATGCATACTGAGGGACCTGTATTAGGCCAAGTCTCATACTGGCTGTGTTTGTGCAGAAGAGCTTGGCCACGGTTCACTCTCACCTGCTGCTGTGGGTGAGCAGGGGGTCGCTGTCCTTGCCCAGTCCTGCTGGCTCTGGGCCTCGGGGAGAGCTTTTAAGAAACGTGAGCTGGAAGAGAAGTGTCCCATCAGCCATGCAACCCATGATGTTTTGTGGAAGGAGAAAAGTGGGTGGAGGAATCCTGGAGAGAGCACTCCCAACATGAAGGTTTTCAGGCAAATAAAGAGCGAGCTGAGCTGAAAGATCTCGCTGTGGCTCAGGGAGAGGAGATTTCAGACAGGTCTCATAAAGAGAGCAGCCACTTGTGTGTGGTCCTTCCTTCCGAAGGCTACTTTTCTCATGTCACAAGGGAGCCACAGACATGTCCTGCCCTCAGCAGGACACCACCACCCTCTGAGACACTGTAGGAAGACTCGGCGGTGCTGCTGGTGGAAGAGCAGCCCTTGCAGAAGTTCTGAAGAGCAGATCTTTCCAGCAGTACTCTGAAAAATGTGGTATCTGTCCATACGGACATGTTAGCATCAATAAAAGTGCTAGGGGCACTTGTGAAAGCGACAAGCCTTAGGATTCAGCTGCCCCTTACTCCTCGACTCGGTGTAAGGGGGGCGGCTCAGCTAAACCCAAGGACTAACATCTGGGGTTTTCAACTCACTGCCAGCTCGCTTCACTTCACCTTTCTGCTCACTTACCTACGAGCTGCAGCGATCAATAATCCCATCGCCAGGCTGTCCCCGGAGCGTGCAGGGAGGCTGTGGTGCACTACTTTCTGTATTGCTCAGATTTCCATGCGTGCTGAACTCAACATGAGCAAGCTGTGAAGAAACAGCAGCTGGGTTTATCATGATAGACTATTAGGTGAATGAAAAATGATACTTCCTACAAAGAACTTTTAAAAAGATATATATATTTTTTTAAATAGCATACTGTTATTCCACAGCTGGTAGGTGTTAGGACTTTCCTTCGCACTCCAACTGGCTTCTTGGAAGGATTTTTTCCCTACAATAGAAGTAAACCCGTGCCCATGCCAGGGACATTCCCAGCGATGCTGCAGAAAGCAGCTCTCAGTCTTCTGAGACCGCTGTCAGCAATCTCGCTGACTTCACTGGGCGCCAGTCCAGGGACTGTGGGTCCAAAAACTACATTGGCAAGCGTCATTCTGTATCTGATTCGGGATCTCACCATTGCTAACCACAATTCAGTGGTGACCATATTATTTTTTTTTTTTAAATATCCGAACCTAGCCAAAACTGCTGATTCTAAGTATGTCACTAGAAAAGACATTCTCTTTTTCCCATGGTACCAGTAACTACTGTAAAAATGCTTCCTGTTTTGCTTCTTTTTTTTTTCAATCCTGTTGAAGAGCAATAACTGCAGACAGACATTTTTCTCAGATTATACTAAATATATATAAAAAAAGCAAAAGTTCAGTCAGATATGCATATTGCATCTGAGACAGATTTCTGCACAGATGGTGTCAGGCAAGTGAAACAAGAAGAGATTGTAAAACCTGTAGTAGCGCTGACAATTTCTAGGTTTCCCTGGAAAGCTGCTTTATGTTGGACCTCCAACAGCAAAGAAAAAAAAATAAAAAAGGAAGAAATTGTATTAATTTTCTGTGCAGCAAAAATGTCAGCCAGCATTTGTTCTGGATCTGCCCTTTGTGACAAAGCTCAGATATTTTTATTTCGCTTTTCCATTCCCTTTAATTTTTACCTCTCTTCTATCCAAGTAGCTCTGATTCGACTCCTCTGGAGATTGAAAACAAAGCTCCGATTCATCTTCCAAAAGCACTGAGGCTGCATCCAAAAGTACGCTGTGATGGCAGTCCAGAACGAGCTTCCCCCGCGTCAGATAGGATGCGCAGAACCAGCGATGCTGACACCAGCGATCGTTCCCATAGCTACTGCTCTCTGAGGAGTCCTCTGGGAGTCCTTCCCTGCGTTTGTTGATTTTCCCTTGCTCAAACCTTGCCAAGCTCTGACTAGCTCTGTTGTTCAAAACTTCTCCTGAGCAAACCCATACCTTAGGGGCGGGAGGGGTGCCTTCTCCTGACGCTTCCCGAGTGGCACAGCTACCAGCTTGTTTCGATTCTCACCTGGCCATCGGCCCGAGGTGCGGGTCCTGGGGGGGCTGGGGGAGATGGGAGAGCATCCCACAAGGCTGTACTGAAGGCTTTGACTCTTCTTGGTCCCCAGAACGAGCGGCTGGAGTGTACCACCGGGAGTCACGCTCCGGCAAGTACCGGCTCACCTATGCGGAAGCAAAAGCAGTCTGCGAGTACGAAGGAGGACACCTGGCCACCTATCAGCAGCTGGAGGCGGCAAGGAAAATAGGTCTGAAAAAAAAAAAAAAAAGCCTAGCTGTTTGCTTTTCACATTGCTCATTCATAATGCCTGGGATTTTCATGAATGTTATGAACTATGGGACCGAGAGACTTGTAAAATCCTTGGATTTTGGCCCAAGTTGCACGCAATTCCCCCCCTCGGCACCAGAGCGTGACCGTGCTACCTGCAGAGCTGTTGGGGTGCCGTGCATCCCCTGGGCTCTGGGAGCAGCACAGCCCCGAGCCGGCGGGGAGCCTCATTCCCCTTCGATTCCTGATGAGGAATGATTAATTCATTCAGCCCATTAGGAAAACAATGGAAAATGACCTCTTCTCTAGAAATTCGCAGGCTATGCTGTTGAGTCAGAACCTGGCTCTCAGCAGCAGCACACATGTAAAAAAAGGCACTTTTGTCTCTTCTGCGCGGCTCGCAGGCCGAGGACGCCACAAATATGTTCCAGATCGTCTTGGTGAAAACATGGAAATCAGTCTCTACCAGACAGAATAACACTGCATTCTTTGGCTATTGTATTTAGGTTCTCAGCCACAAAAAGCATTAACAGGATCTTGTTGTTTAGCAAGAAATTTAGCAAGGCATTTTAGGTATTTACATTTAAAGTGCAAGTATTTTAAGCAAATACCTCGTTCCCTTAGCTACCTTCCATGTGTAGCATTTATGCACTCTCGGAACTTAAAACTGCAAACTGGTTCTTGAGATACGATTCAGTAAGTTTGTATGGATTCAAAAGGGAAACAAAGAGCACGATTTATTCACTTACATAACTCATCCAATGTATAATTTGATTACAAATGCTGGTACAGCACTTAAAACACACAACCTTGGAGACCGTATAGTCCATCTGCATTTGATTTTTGTCTTCACATGAGGAACCAATGATCGTGCTGTGGAGAACATAAAGCAATTTTACATTCCATGCTTGAAATTATCCTCTCAAAGCACAATTATTTCCTGTAGTTCAATTTCTATTAGGCTAATTACATCTGTGTCATTGATCACCTTGAATAAGTCCTGACTTACCGGAACAAAAAGCAGTTTCTTGCTTAGGATTGATTTATCACATCGATGCCCCATTTCCCCCTCCCCGTTGCAGGTTTCCACGTGTGTGCTGCTGGCTGGATGGCAAAGGGCAGGGTCGGTTATCCCATAGTGAAAGCTGGAGCCAACTGCGGCTTCGGAAAAACCGGCATCGTTGACTACGGGATTCGCCTCAACCGGAGCGAGAGATGGGATGCCTACTGCTACAACCCTAACGGTGTGTTCAGAAACAACCCCTGCCCCTCGGGTCTGAGGTTATGACTGCATGCCCTGCTGTCTGGCACTGCAAAGGCACCCCAGCTCCGAATGAGTTAGCCTCAGTATCCTAAATATGCAGTCTGTGAAGGGAAATGTATTGACACAGATTGATCGGGAGCCTTGCACCCTCTGCTGTCACCAGCAGCCGATCCAGCTCGCTCGGAGCTCGGTGTCTCTGCGCTGCCTTGTGCTGTAGGTAACTGGGCCTGACCAAAGGCCCTCCAGAAACTAGAAGTGTGATGATACACTGTTGTTGATTAAAAGGTAAGTGATGTTCCCAATGTGATCTTCTTTTGTATAAAGGCATTTACATTTAGCCTACAATTTCATTTAAATATCTAACCTGAGGTGCTTAACAGATGTTGAGCTAAGCGGGCATAACAGTGCATTAAGTAAAAAATTTAACTCCTGTATTGTAAGCACATTTTCCTACCTTCGTAGCAAGATGGTAACTTAGAAAATTAAAATCAATCTCAGTGATAATTACCCTTTTGCTTGCCTTTACATTTTTCCCTGTTTGCACATAAAGAACCATACGATTTCTTTCAAAGTTCTAAGTCATCTTGTTGCAAGCACTGCTGCTGAAAATTGGGAAGCAGCCATGAGAGTTCAGAAGATAAAACCTAGGGAAGTTCTGGTTATCGTGGGTTTGTAAAAGCTTTTATTCTAAAAAATCAGAATTCACTCAAATCTGACTTGCTCCTTTTATTTTCTTCCAAATCTCACTTGTGTTCCTTTTATTAGCCGGACATTTGGGCATGAAGTTTAGCTATAATTAAATGCTGCAAAGGTAGGCATGTGTGTTTTAATCCTCATCCAAGAGCTAAAAGAGTTGTCAGACATCCCAGAGGTACTGTGGCACGTTGCAGGGACAATGCCACCTCGCTAGGGAGCTGCCTCTGGGAGAAGTCTGCTGAAGTCACCGTAGGGTCTGCCTCCTAAGGCTGGATGTGGCTGTCCAGATGAGAAGTAGGAATTTGTTCCCAAAGAGGTAGAATGTAGGCTATGGTTTAAAATCCAGCCTGGAAAGTTACGTTCTTCGGTTATTTTATTTCTTTATTGTAAACACAGTTCTGGAGGGACATAGGGGTGTGCCTGCAGCTCTGTTGTTCCTGTTTACCAGCCTTCCAATGCATTTGTAGAGTCATACACAGATAAAACATTATGACATGGGAACCATTCTCTGGGTATTTTGGCTGTAAACAGGCAAAATGTTAACCCTTATTCCTTCTTTCTCGTGCCTGAGATAGAGCAAGTCTTGAAATGAATGCCATACCTGGGACTGAACCACCGGACAGGTCCAGCTCCCAGCAATGTCTTGTGTGTGTGTGTGCACGTGTAACCGCGGTGTAACTAGAGAAAAGTGGGTCTCCAAAGCAGACCTGGAGAGCTGGTTCCAACACGACACACAAGACTTCACCAGATAGGGGCCTTGTCTCCATTCACCTCCATTCTCTGCGCTGCAGATGAAACATTTACACGGCCGCTGCGTCAGTTTATCTCGGTACCACTTCACATGGCTGGGAAGATGGAGGAAGTGGGCACCAACATGGAAAGAGAAGTTCAACTTTGTGCTCCATTCGAGTCCCCTGCTCCCGGGGAGCGTGCTGCCCTGGCTGGCAGAGCCAGAAGCTGGAGCTGTTGGTGACGTCTGTACAGCTGTGCACATTTGTTTGTGTTCGCAGGGTTTGAGCTTGTTTATGTGAGCTGGGCAGTTGTTAACCGAATAGCTCTGCGGGGTGGGGGACACTCACAGATGTTCAGCACACAAAGAAAACTGCGAGAGAGACTACTGCACTCATTATTACTGCATTTATGTCAGCCCAACACTCTCCTTTGTCAGCCTTCTCCTCTGGGAGGAGAGGTAGTTGCTTTCCAGATGCTCTGTTTGGTTAGAGGACAAAGGGAAACTAGAACTGCCAACACTCCCAAGACAGCCTGAACCTCTCCCATGGAAAGGAAATGTACTTGTGCTGGATGGGCAGCCTGTTCTGCCGGCTGGCAGAGCTCTCTGGCTGCAGGTGGGACGTGAATGTCCTGGGGGCCCAAAGCCCTTAGTTCAGGGCAGTGCACGAACTAAGAGCATTAACCACACCAGCCAGCTTCAGGGCCTGAACTCACGCCCAAAAAGTGCCTCCCCGGGTCTGAACACGGGCACTTCAGGACCTCTGTGTCTTGCACTTGGGGGAATGCAAGAGCTGCAGTGCTAACGGGTACAACGAAGTGTATGTGAGCACTGACCTTTACAAGGTGGGCGGGGGGGTTGTTTGTTTGTTATTTTGCACAAGACATGCTTCAAAGAGGTTTTTTGAAGAAGAAGGGCTGAAACGGAATGCCAGGGCAACGTGCAAGTACAGCCTTAAAGCTTACAGTTCAGCACAGTCAGAAACCCTAAATGCCTTTTATGTGAAGCACTTAGCTCTGGCCCAAAGTCCACTGAAGTCAATGAAAGCTTTTCCTCTAAATTCAAGGAGTTTTGGATCATGCCTCTTACTTCCAACATATCTGCTTCCAAAAGCTAGGGATGACGGATGTTTCTTGTGAATGCTGACTGCTTAAATGTATGAAAAATGCTATCGTGCTGGATGTCCCTATGTGATTTTCTATGGATCTGCTGGGTGAAAGAGCTCAAAGCATTAAATCATAGCCATATCCAAAATGAATACTTGAACTCTGATGTTTTTATTTTTCTCTTAGGAAAAGAATGTGGTGGAGTCTTCACAGATTCAAAACATGTTTTTAAGTCACCAGGCTACCCAAACGAGTATGAAAATGAGCAAATTTGTTATTGGCATATTAGAGTGAAGTATGGACAGCGGATTCATCTACAGTTTCTGGAGTTTGATGTTGAAGACGACACTGCTTGTATGGCTGATTTCTTGGAAATCTATGATAGCTATGACGACATCAACGGTTTTGTGGGCAGGTACAGTAATTCCAACTTTAATATAAAAATAATCAAATGATAAATATTTTTCTGAAACATTACTTCAGAAAAACACTGTGTTACTTTGTCCAATTAGCACCTCTGATATGCTCATAATACTTGTAGTAATAGTACCTGACAAGTTACCTTATTTCACTTTTATTAACACAGCCTTGTAAAGGGTCTCAGGAAATTGCGCTTTGCCCTTTTCTGCTTTGTTGAATTACATGAAAGAGAGCTCGAGACTTTTTAGTCAGCTATTTAATTTAATTCTCTATGACTTTGCAGGAAGACCTAGCAATTTCAAACAATATTTTGTATTTGCTTTAATTAAAAGGAGGGAGGAGAGGTGTAAAGTGATAGCAGAAAAATTTATCCTTTGCTACAGAATTCACATATCTTGTAACAAAATCAGAACAGGTGTTCCATGTCTCTCTTATAAAATTCCATTTGTCTCTTTGCTTAATTCTCACATTCTTTTGTTTGCTACTTTTGCTTTTTCTTTATCGTATTTTTACTGTGAAGTTCCTCATTTTTCCAGGGGAAAAAAAAGCACACAGAAAAAAGTGATAAAAACACTTTCCAATGCCTGCCACTTTTCATATCCTTTCTACAAATCATGTGTAGCAAAGCAAGGATACAGCCCGTTTGTTTCTCCTTTACAGATTATTTTAGATGTTTTTCTTGACAAAGTTCTTCCTTTCTTAGCCTTAAGCCATTGTTCTTTTCCTTAATGCCTTGTTATTTTTTTTTCTTGTTTTGCATCATTTACTTCCTTCATATTTTGAAAAATGTTTCCTGCATTTTTCCTTCCATTAATCCTCACTACAAAATCATGACAAAAATCCTCTAGTCAATGGCTTTAACATGCAGAGGAGAATTACGTGCACTGAACAGCTACAACCAGCTTGGCCCCACGAGGCACAGCTCCAGAGGAGAGTACAGCTTGAGAGCCCCATGGTCGGTGTGCGTCCCCATGCAGCAGGGCAGGGCATATCTGCTGTGTTTAGTCATGACCATTTCTCTTTTTTTTTTTTTTCCAGGTTTTGTGGAGATGAGTTGCCAGATGATATCATTAGCACAGGTAATATATTTGTACTCTTTATGGTTGAAAAGAAAAAGCCCAAATAAACTTTTCTCCCTGCTTTCTAACAATAAGATGTCCAGAGACTCAATCTCTGCTTCATGACCAAGCTGCTATTCAAAACTACCAGCATGCTTTTTCATCAACGCAGCTACTTTTAAATAACTGAGTTTAAGAAGCGATTGGACTGTGCACTTAGTCACATGGTCTGAACTTCTGGGTAGACCTGTGCGGTGTCAAGAGTTGGACTTGATGATCCTTAAGGGTCCCTTCCAACTCAGGATATTCTATGATTCTATGATTCTATGATGTACCATTCCATGCACAATTTGAGGTTCAACTACTGAGTGCAAATAACAGCAGAATCCAAAAAATATTTGCTGCACACTCATGGTATAGCCTCACTGCAGTGTCACCTAGAGATCCATGAGGCTTTATGCCTATTTTGCATATCCAGGTGATTTGTCTTCTTAAAACAGGGTGACTTTTTTTTTTTTTTTTTTTTTTTCCCTTTTTCTTGTCCAGGCAATGTGATGACTTTGAAGTTTCTGACAGACTCCTCAGTGACTGCTGGTGGTTTTCAAATTAGGTATATTGCTGTAGACATGCCTTCAAAGTCAGGTGATGGGAAGAATACAACTTCCCAAGGAAAAGCAAACTTATTACCTGGAAAGTTTGGTATCATGTAAGCAGAGTAACATGACACACTCATTAGGAAACGTGTTTTAGAACCCAGTTCTGCATCTGTTTCTTCAGATAAGACAGACATACAGTCATTTCCTTCATATCCTTCTGACTTTTTATTTTCTGTTTTATATAAGTTTTGTTAATAAAGTATACTAGGAAATAAATTATAAAATGTAATTACATGAATACTGGAAGACTATTTTTAGATTTCTAGACCTGTAAAAAACTGAAGAATTCACTGTTACCAAAGACTTTAAAGCTATTTTTGTATATAAACTGTTCCTTTTCCTTATTTCTTGCACCATTTGAACAAGCTTGTTGTGACCAACGTTTCAAATATTTTTAAACCTAATTTGCTCTTCTCTCCTTATTTCCTTGGTTTCCACTTATTTATTTGTTGGATTGTTGCTTTCTTTCTTCCTGTTCTCTACACTATTTTTTTTTTTTAAATTAACTAATTTCGCTGAGTTCAAAAGGCCTTTGGAGTCCACTTATTCTGAAGATGCATAAATTCATCCTGCGGATGGCCTAGCAGCCACCCATGTTACTGTCTGAAGCCAGAAGGCTGTGAAGCAGCACGGAAAGCACAGGATCCATGACATTATCAGCGTAATCTTGCTGTGAGATGAATCAGAAAGTACTCTAGAAATTTTGTCAGCGTCTCCTCATGCGGAGAAGAGATGTTCATGTCTTTCCACTTGTCTGATTTCACTTCATAAAGAATCAAATGAAAGACTTGGTAATGGTGATAAAACCGGCGAGATGAAGCATCAAAAGAAATTGCTGACAACCAGCAAACCCATTTTGAAGATACTGTCGAGATGCTGTACGTTGTTTACACGGGTTTTAAGACTGTAGTGTTTGAATTGATAAACACGCATCATTTCCTGTACGTTCTCAACTTTGGTTTAAACTTCTCAGTCTGAAGCAGCATTAAAGCTACCTCTGTTTTAACCTTCTCCTGAGTTTCCAATCATGTATTTTGATTCCCTGAGATTTTTTCAGACCGGGAAGGTCTTTTTTTAAGTTAAAACAGTCAGTAAGCTGCAACATGTCTCGGTTTGGTGCACGGGGGCATGCCCTTTCCCTGCCTGAGGGACTTGAGAGGGGAGTCTCGGGTCACAGCTCTTCATTATGATTTTATTTTTCATTTTTGAGTGTGTATTGCTCTAATTTCCCTGGGAATATGGTTCTAACCCCTAGCATAGGAGGAGCACAGAGGGCACAACGCTGGCACGCCCTGTGAGGTGAGAGGGGGCAGGCGGCGCGGAGGAGCGGCCTTTTACGACCCCGCCGCCTGCCGGCCTCCCTCAGCCCCCTCACGCCCTCCTCCCGGGGACCCCCGGGGGCCGGTGACCGGAAGCCGGCGTGAGGAGAGCCGCCAGCAGGCTGCGGAGCGAGACGGGAGCTGGGACGTGCGAGCATGGCGCTGGGAGCTCAAGGTGGCCGCACGGCTTGGGGGGAAAGGGGCTCCTCGGTGTCAGGCGGTACTGCGAGGAGACGGCTGAGGGGCTGAACGGCGTGGGCTGCGGGGTTCCGGGTTTATGCAGGGCGGTTTCTGCGGGGTTGGCGCTGTGACCAGGTGAGCGGGGCCGTGAAACACTCGTGTTTTTATTTCCAGCCATAAACGAGCGCTTCGGAGCGTGACCTCGGCCGGACGAGCCCCAGCGTTACCAGGACGCGGCCGAGCACGCCGCGGCCGAGGCGGAGCGCCTCGCCGCCTCAGCTGACGGACAGCCCCTCGCCCCGCCCCCGCCGCCTGCTCCGCCAATCCGCAGCGGGCCCCGGCGGGCGCGGGAAGCGAGCGATGGCTCGGCGCTCGGCCGCGCGCGGAGTAAACGCGTGGCGCCGCTCGGTGCTCTCCGCCTCGGCCCTTAGCCCCGCCTCCCCGCGCTGCCCATTGGCCGAGCCGCCGCCGCCCGGGCCCGCGCGCCGCCCGGCGCGCGCACGCCGCCATCTTAGGCCGGGAGGCAGCGGCGCGGCAGCGGGCGGGGGGCTCGGGGCAGGGGGCTCGGGGCCGGAGCCGGGGCCGCCGCCGCGGCCGCCGCCGCTCACCGCGCCGCAGGAGGCCCGGCCCCCGGCCCGCCGCACCATGAGCGCCACCGCCGGCCTGCAGCCCCTGCTGGAGACGCTGGAGGATCCGGCTGCCCCGCCGGGGGAGCTGACAGACGCGTACCTCGCCATCGTCAGGTGGGCGCGGGGGAGGTTTCACAGGCTTCACGCGGGGCTGGCCTGAAGTAATCTCGGCGCCTAGAGGCCGTGCCGGCAGTCATCACGTTGTCTTCTGGGCGAGCGCGCTTCATGAGTCTGCTCTGAGCTGTGTGGGACTGGTCCTTAATGGTCTGTGGGGCAGGCGCGGCTCCTCTGCGCTGCTGGCCTTTGCTATGTGCCGTCACTGCTGCCAGGTGTCAAACCAGAGCTCCCCTAAGCTCAGAGCCTGCATCTAGAACAACGCTTGAGGAACTTGCTTCCAGCGCATGTGCTTCTGCGGAAAGTTCATCCAACTTCCAGAAGTTGCCTGAAGCTTACACGTTAACCATTCCATCTTTGCTTAAAATACTAAGATTAAAAACCATGATAGTTCCCACATCCCATAAGCACAAAATACGTTGTTAGTCACTTTGCTTTTTCCAATATATTGGCATGCACGTACTTCATAACGCTATTTTGTTGGTATGTCAAGCCACACGTGCTGACTGCCTCTTCTGTGCTTCACCATCTTCTGTTTTAACTTCCTAAGGAATGAAATAGTTCCCTGATGTCCTGGTTTAACTCTATCCTAGCTGAAACCACAACACCTAACCACTATTTTTTAAACTTAATAATAAAATGTGCATTAGAAGAGTTTTAAAGCTATGTAGACGATAACAATGTAACGGGTAAATGTTGCTTGTTTTCCCTGCTGCTCCGTAAAGTCGCTTGACTGGTGAGGAAGGCAAAGAATTCACTGCTGATGTCGGAAGACACTTCCCTCAACTTTGCAAAGTGTTTAAGGTATGTCTTTTCCAGATCAAAGTTATGTTCAGATGGTCAAGGCCAGGCTAAGACATGAACATGCATTCACGTAATTAGGAATTCCAGCTAGTAACATAGCATTAAGGGTTTGTTTGTGAAACACTTCTTTGATGTTATTAGAAATTGCTGCAGGGAAAACAAACAAACAAACTAAAAACGACTTAGGGACTAGGATGACTTCAGGCAGGTGTTACGCAGTCAAATCAAATCTTCCAGAAACGATACCGTGTGTATATATTAAACGTCAATTTTTTGAAGGATTAAAGTCTGTTTTTTCACGCATTTTAGATGTTTTAGAACAGAGTCAAGCATTAGTGCAGGAAGAAGCAGGGAAGTAAAGAACTTGTGATGTGTAGCACATTCTTCAGTAAAGATGCGTAAATTACAGAGAACAAAAATGTCTTCAGAACTTAAAATCATTTTAATGATCTGGAGTGTGTATAGACAGGAGGGCTTTCCTACATGGGTGTATTTTTCATCAAGCATTCATTTTTGACAGGTCTCTTCATTCAGCAGGTGTTTTTAAGACAGTTAATACTTTATATTGTAAGCTGAGATTTTACATGCGTGTAACTTTTTTTCAGGCACACATCTCTAGTGCAAATTCAGAGCTAAGTAACGCAGCGTTGCAGGCCTTAGGATTCTGCGTTTTTAACTCAAAGATCACGTCTGAGTTACCAGGTAAGCAAACAAACTTCAGTGTGGTTGTTGGCAATGTATATCTCTATACCGTAGTCCTTCCTTTATTTCCTCGTTAGCATAAGCTGTAATTTTGGTAAATGTTACCGTTCTCAAGTGGTATAATAGCTTTGTCTCTATATCGGTGTGATCAGATCACTAATTCCATCTTGTGCAATAAAATAAAATTTCATGCTACTAATACTGGCCTGCTACCTCACAGTTTGATTGCATGCTTTGGTAGCAGTTAGGTTCTATAATTGTTTTCTGGAATTTGCAATCAAAAACCACCCAAGTGGAAAAATAATGAAGAATGTTTTTTTTTCTCTGTAGAGTGTGGGCCTGCCTGGTAGTGCTTTTCTGTGTTTTTTTTTTCAGTTTTCACCTGGTAATTCCAGTTTGGTGCATTAAAATAGCTTATTTTGAAATGTTTAACAGCACAACTGTTAAACATCCAGTCTTACGGCCTTACGGCCTGTGTTCCTGGAAGATGCTAAATCCCTGTAACAACAAGTTTTGATGCTGAAAACTTGAGGCTGTGCCTCAAGGTCGAAACATGGGGTTTTGTTAATCCAGGAGAGCTGATGTTCAAGTTGGCTGGTCCTCAGGAGGTACCTTTATGGGTTCCAGAGGTCAGGCATATGTAGTCGCAGTGATGTGGTCAGAAGCAGCTCGATGTCAGCTGTCTGTGTGCGTGGGGACAGGTTGTGTAGTGGTGGAAGGTGAAGGCTAAACTTGTGACACGTGGCTGGTCAGAGCATTTTTACACAGTGCTTTTTTCTCTGTTTCTCTATTTTACATCTTCCAGTGTTTCTTGCCTTTTTGTTTCTTAAAATATAACCTGATTTCTTGAGGAAATGAAGCATCTCTGGCAGTGTCTGTGTGGTCCCTTTCCTTTCCCTTACAGCTTTATTTTTTTTTTAACCCGTTAATAAACTGCAGTCAAACTTGCTAGATAAGGTCAGCTCCTGGAAATAGGTGGAGAGTTAGGAAGGTGGGACAAGAAGCTCGATGTCAGATCAGTTTCAGCTCTACAAGTTCTAGCTCTTTTATTTGTAGACCTTAACATGAATTTATATGTCAGTATAGCAGGAAAACTGACTGTAAAGTACTACTATGTTGAAATCCAAGCAGTTGTAAATAATTGAATATTCAATCTTTAGCTCTAGCCCTTCTTAGGTAAAATTATCTTCTAGCTTTATGGTTGTGGTGGTTTTACCTGGCTGGGGAGCTGAGCTCAGCCACAGCTGCTCTCTTACTTCCCCTCCTCAAAGGAAAAGGGGAAAAGGAAAATACGACGGAAAGGGCTCAAGTGTTGAGGTAAGGACAGAAGATCACTCACCAAGATCACATCATGGGCAAAACAGATTCAGTGTAGGGAGATCCATGTAATTTATTGCCTAGGTCCAATTTATTTATCACGGGGTTCATCCCCCCAGAGCAAACTGCTCCAGCACGGGTCCCCCGGGGGCGGCAGCTCCCCCCAGGCCCTCTGCTCCTGCGTGGGCTCCTTTCCACAGGCTGCAGCTCTGGCCCAGGGCCTGCTCCTGCGGGGGCTCTCCATGGGCTGCAGCCTCTTCCAGGCCACATCCACCTGCTCCACCAGGGGCTCCTCCACGGGCTGCGGCGTGGAGATTTGCTCCGTGTGGGACCCGTGGGTGCAGGGGGACAGCCTGCTCCACCAGGGGCCTCTCCACAGGCTGCGGAGGAACTGCTGCTGCGTGCCTGGAGCACCTCCTCCCCCCCTTTACTGACCTTGGTGTCTGTTTCTCACTCTTCTCTCCTAGCTGCTGTTGCACAGCAGTGTTTTTTTTCTCCTTTCTTAAATCTGCTCTCCCAGATGACCAACCAGTGCTGTTGTCTCAGCTCTGGCCAGGGGCAGGTCCTTTTTGGAGCCGGCTGGAGCTGGCCCTTATCTAATGTGGGACAGCTGCTGGGCTCCGCTCACAGAGGCCACCCCTGCAGCCCCCTGCTACCATTTTTTTTCTACATAAACCCAAATGTTTGGGGTTTTCTGGCTTCTTACAATACCGTGTACATGCTACGTTAACAATATCTACATGCATTAATATGTTTTGATTTTTTTAGCTAAAACTTCATGAGAAACTTCCAAAAAGTAATGTTTAAGACGTGAAGTCACAGTCAGTCTAGTTGAATGGATCTCATTGCTTTTGTGGTGTTAAATGAGCAAAATAACCTGAGGCTTGCTAAGAAGCTGGGTGGAATACTCAGTCTGACTCCTATGAATTCTGCTTTCAGCAACTGAAGTACACGACTTGCTTTCAACGGTGAACAGCATTGCTATAAAAACTCCAGACAAAAACACTCGCACTCGAGCACTTTGGGTGATTTCTAAGCAGACATTTCCTTCTGAAATCGTTAAAAAGGAGGTAAGTTTCTTAACTTTTTCGTAGCCTGGGAAATGACATCTCATGCTTCCAGCTGCTCAGGGAAAATGTTTGTATTTAAGTCCAACATTCACTCTGTTCTTGTGTTTCCTCAGGTGTCCAATATTATTTCTACACTGGAAACAATACTTACTAAAGGAGAAGTCCAGTCTATGGTCGTTGAGTATGAAGCACTGAATGTTGTTATACGGTATGTGCACTGTTTTCTTTATTGGCTCTCAGTTCAGCTCATATGCCTAGAAAATACTGATGGCATAGAAAGGGCAACTGTAAACATCAGCTTGTTCTGCTTTTGGGGAGGTTGAAATAACCCATGAGTTAAGTAAACCATTGAAAATAGGGTGTTCTAAAATTGTTCAGAATGGCTTCCTCTAAATCCCGAGTTGAATTAGAGCACTCATCGATGATATCTGGGACTGCCTGAGCGTGTGAGCAGTATGCTGCCTGTTAGAGATGAGCAATGCTTATTTTTCTCTCTTCAATTCAGCTTAATGGAGCAAACCCCAACCCAGATGGGAGAAGAGGCTGTGAGGTGGGCAAAGCTGATCATTCCTCTGGTCGTCCATTCGGCTCATAAAGTGCAGCTCCGAGGTGCCACTGCGCTGGAGATGGGCATGCCCCTGCTGCTGCAGAAACAGCCGGAGGTGGCAGCTGTCACTGAACACCTAATGACCACAGTAAGTAGAAATGTGCTTTTTTCTTGATAAAAATGGGAATAGATTTTTTCTTTGTCTATTTACAGTCTAAGTAGAAGCTTTTTACTGTCACTGCTTTAAGAGCAACTTCATGATGACAGCAGTTCTGACAAAAACTAATTGAACAGCAAGGTTAAACATAGGACCCCTGTAAAAGAAAAATTAAGGTTTCTGACAAGAATTACTGGTGAGAAAGGCTTCTTTTTAAGTGATCTTTAGAAACCTGTCTTTACAGCATTAACTCATATTATCATTACACTGTTATTGTTTCTTAAAGAGAATTTGGTGAGAGAACTAGGATCTGTTGTAGAACTTGGTATGGCATCTTCTAGCTTAACCTCCTACAGAAAACAGGGCTAGCTTCAAAGCTAAGCTGGGTGGCTCAAGGCCTTGACCATTTGAGCTGTGAATGTATTAAAGGAAGGAATCCTACAGCCTTTCTGGGCAGCTTGTTCCAGTGCTTAACCACTCATTGTAAAAATGAATAAATTTAAAAGCAAACAAGCCACCACCAACAACCAAAAGAAGTAAATCCTTTGGCTGAAGTGGAATTTGCCACTAATGATGTCAGTGTGACTTGAGAGTTAGAGAGCCTACAGGTAGTGGAGGAAATTGATTTTGTTGATTAACATTACCAGCAGGAATAATTGATACCAGCTATTCATTTCAGCAAAGAAGGTAATCAGATGGTAGCAGTGTTTCACTGACTAACCAGGGAATGCTACCTGGTGCAAAATTTTACCTTTCTGATCTAGAAATAAGTTATTTCCAGGCTGCTTGTGTCTTTCCAGTTATCATTGATTGGATTATTTTTACAATAACTGGAACGTATTCCTTGTATAAATATTTTTTTTCACCCACAGAAATTAATTTCAGAACTTCACAAACTGTTTTCTACAAAAAATGAGACTTACGTCTTAAAATTATGGCCACTGTTTGTCAAATTACTTGGAAAGGTAAGCAGAAGACCAATCACTTTACTTACCTAAAGATTAATAACTCAATTCTTGACAATTATTGTAACTTTGAACTTCTTTATTTGCAGACTCTGCATCGTAGTGGCAGTTTCATCAATTCATTGCTGCAGCTGGAGGAACTTGGA
The DNA here is from genome assembly GCA_011075105.1 of Heteronetta atricapilla. Taxonomy (NCBI): domain Eukaryota; kingdom Metazoa; phylum Chordata; class Aves; order Anseriformes; family Anatidae; genus Heteronetta; species Heteronetta atricapilla. The sequence continues at coordinate 37,372,811 of CM021737.1, forward strand.
TTTCGTAGTGGCTCACCGGTAGTAAAGAAAATAGCCTTCATTGCATGGAAGAGTCTAATAGATAATTTTGCTTTAAATCCAGGTAGATTTAAAAAAAAAAAACAAAGTTAACCTGAATTATTTTGAGTATTGTCACTGTTTATAACTGGAAGAGTATATATTGTTTCCCTCTTTCTTACCCTGATGAAAAGGATGGTATGTACCATTGTATATACGTGGTGTATACATAGTAATATATACTGTGTGGATGTACATATGGAAAAGTGTTGTAACTTGACCAGTAATTCTATCTTAGTTTTGCTACAGGGAGAAATGGATAAAATTAGAAGCCTTTTTTGTAACACTTCAGTTGAGCCAAACAGTCAGCAGTCAAGTGGAGAAAAAGAACTTTGTTCTGTAGGCAGTATTTTGTACCATATGGATTAATGGGGGGAGAGCCATGCATCAAGATTCTGAAGATGTAAAATACATATTTAAAAATCTGTTTAAAGGGTACAAAAGAGACCTAAACAAGTCTAGTGTATATCACAAAACCCAAAATAGTTACCTTGATTGCGCTCACAGTCTGTCCTGAAGAGGAAGCTAAATGTGAATATTTCTGAGTTTAGCTGTATTTCAGTTAAGCTGTAATTCTGATTTGTTTGCCGTCTGGTCACTTCTAATCATTGTTTTCCATAGATCAATTAACAAATATTTTTTCTAGATAAAATCACTGACATTATTAGTGTTTGTGCTGCATGCTTTATCATGGCTAATGAGGACTGCATGCTGCAAAAGCAGTCTGTCAGCAGTTTCTTATAAATTGCTGGTGGACAGGTTCTGCTGCTGCTGAGTTGGCTAAAAGTTTTTTTCCCTTTAAGCACTTGAGCAAACCTCTGTCCAAACATGCTGTGCCACTTCTGCTTCAGTGACAAATGATCGTTTGTGGCCTGGGTATGCCATATTTAAGATTTCTCATTTTCTCATTCTCATTTTGTTGTTAACATAGAGGTACATTAAATGTTTGGGCTTTATTTTGCTGTGGGAGATGTTACTTTTTAACACAGCAAGCAAGAGTGGATTTCCTCATGTTTATGTTGGTATGCAGTACATTTCACTTCCTTTCTAGTATTGGAAAGAAATGCCTTCTATTTCCAGGGTCATTCCAGACACCATTTAAAGCAGTCTGAATAGTCTGACAGATTAGTGTGGTATCGTAATACTGCAAAGCATTACAGTTTTTTAAGGTAAAACACAGCAAGAAGAAAACTAATGCTTTAAAAAAGTTTCCTTTTTGTTATTTTGGAATCAAATTATGTAATTGTGTTGATTAAAAAATACTTTCTTGTTTTTCTTCAAGATATATTGTGCAGTGCTAAAAGGCTGAAATTGTTAATGCAGCCCCTGAGCTCAATCCACGTGAGAACAGAGGCTTTAGCACTGACGAAACTGGAGGTCTGGTGGTATTTGCTCATGAGGCTGGGACCTCAGCTGCCTGCAAACTTTGAACAGGTAACACAACCAAAAACAGTTGTAGTATAATCACTTAGCTTTGCACACTCAACATCAGCTACAGCCACTCTGTTACCGTAGCTGTTGTGTACTTTGCCCTTCTCTAGTTTATTAATAATGTAAAACTCTTTAGGAACCAAACGTGCCTTGTGTTTATGTAGCGATATAGGAGGATCACTTAGGGCTGTGTGCAATGTTTTTCAAGTTCCAAAAGACTTGAGAGCGTATCTGCCTGTAATGTGAGTATCTTAGTGAACGCTTCCACTCAGTGCACAGTAATAAACGTGAGCAAGTTATATAAGGATTGTTTTGACCTCTTTAAAATATTCCTCAATATCATGGAGAAAAATATTTCAGGTGTTTCATTACTACTTACATTGTAATCGGAACGAACCAAAAGTTTTTATTTGGCTTCTGAATTTTGTTACATGAAACTTCAGGATGGGAGTAAAGAAAAAAAAATTAAACGGAGCACAGTTGGATCACCTCTAACATGAGTTTTTGTTTTATCTAAATAGTTCATATTTGTTCATCAATATATGTTTTATACAGTGTCTTAGAAATACCATTATGAGGACCCAGAAGCTCTGAAAAATTGGCGCTGTGAATAGCAGTACAGTCTATGTGATATTTAAAATACATGATTCTTTGTGGCTTATGGTTTGTTTGTGTCATTTTTATTTAGATTTGGCATTTTTGCAGGTTTGTGTACCGTTAATCCAGAGTACTCTAAGTCCAGATTCTTCTGCTGCTTTGCCAGGAACTCCCTTGCGTACACCAACCAACCAAAATCTGGGTTTGGCAAACCCTACACAGAAATCAGGTAGTAAAATGCAAGCCTGTTTCCACCTGTGTTTTAGATGCAGGAGCTAAGGTGTTTTGTGTAACACATTTATGGTTTTTACTTTGTCACAATATTGCAAAGAGTAACTTCTCAGATGAACATGCAGAAAACTTAGGTGGTGATTTACATTGGTTAAGACTGTAGTCAGTATCTCAGGCTTAGAAAATCATGATAATCAAACTGCTGAGGGACATCTTTAATGTCCAGGCTTGTGTTCGTTTTTGCAACGGAGCTTTGACTTGAAACTTGAAAGTTTTTTGTGTTACGTACTCTGCGTATACTAGTCTCAGTTCTGTAGAGTTTTTAGGTTTTGTCCAAATAATACTGTAGTGATCATAACACTGCTCATAATACCGTAAGTACGTGTGAAATCACGTTAACTTGAGTGTTACATGCAAGTGCTGAGGTACACAACTGTGTCTCTTCTGCATGGAAAGCCTGGTGTTCTCATATAATTCTAGACTGTTGGGGCTAGAAGCTTCAGATTCATTGTGCAAGTGTCCTCAATGTGTTTATAGTGTAGTGTGCAACTTGTTCTATTGCCACAACTTCCATGGCACCTTCTGTTGCCAAAATTAAGTTTGGCATCTGAGACTTTGAAGTCCTTGGAAGACACGTGCTTTCAAAATACACGGTTAAAACTGTGATGTTAAGCCCTGTGTTGTGTACATAATGTCTGACTGTTAGGAGATCCCTTTTAGCAGCACTATTAAACACCTTGCTCTTCTCACATGGGGTTCTGGTTTGTTGGATTCTTCCTCTCGCTACAGGTGACATATGAGCTAACTTTTTTTTCTCCCACCACTCAGGTTCTTACCCATTTGCAAGTCCGGCCACACCAAGAATGAACTTGAATTCTAGTACTGCAGGAATGGTGGTGATTCCTTCTATCCAGCTTCTGGGAATTGAAATGCTGCTTCACTTCTTGATGGGACCAGAAGTTTTGGATTTTGCAAAGCAAAACAAACTTGTACTTAGTTTAGGTATATGAGTTACCTTTTTTCAAAGTACTATTATGTGGTCTGAAATGAACTAGATTTTGTTGGATTTAAAGGTGTCCAGTAGCATGAAATGCTTTAAATATTTAAAACTGCTAGTGGTCATCTTTAATACTTGAAGTTATTTTTAATTATGTGAAATGCTGTAAGTATGCACATTCCTGCTTGCTTCAAGACTTTGTTTAAAAACAGACTGCAAAACAGTCGATTTACAAAACAGGCTTTGTTCTTCTCCTAGAGCCTCTCCAGCACCCACTCATCAGCAGCTCATCTTTTTTTTGTAAGCATGCCACCACACTTATAAATGCAGTTCAGGATGGATTTATTGCAATTGGAAAAGAAGTTCCTGGTAAGAATTCACTGGGGAAAATGCACTTTTTTCTGAAAAAATAATCTGGGGGAGGAAAACATAAGGGGGGTGAAATAGCCGCTTTCTGTAATAATTCTCTGTCTGCATTACTTAAATACAACTTACCTGACTTGGTCCAAAAGCTTATGCCAGTTTCTGCCTGTGTCAATGTCTGTCTAACGCAGTTTGTATTTAAATATTGTTTAATGTTTTTATTGCAAAGTGAATGGAAATATTTTTATCTTGTAGATTCTATGCTGAACGTTATATGGAAGGATATAAATGGATATGTAAAAACGGCTATTGAATCAGGTAAACTTTTATTGTCAGAGCTGACCAGTCAGTGATTGTGGCTTTTTTTAGTGAACTTTAAGAAATGTTTGCTTCATTGGTAGTAAAACCTGTTTTTAGGCATCGCCAACAGTTTTTTGGAACTGACCTCTTTAATCTGAGTGCTACAACTACAAAATCGTGCTGATACAATCCCGTCAGGCTTGTCGGGGAAGACACCAGTAGCGTATGACTGCAGCTGTGTGTCTTTTAGCAATAAGACACAGAAGCACTTGAACTGATTGCTGAAAAAAACAACAATTTCTAAAAACAGTCCCATGCCAAGTCTATGGTATTAAGAAAAACTCTGACGTATTATTTGATGTACTACTCAAAGTAGTATCAATTTATGTGACTATAGCTACCTTTTTTCCCCAAGTCAAATTTGTTGTTGTAGCATAGTCTCTTTACAGATAGACATTTTTTGTTTGTTTTAATGAGAATGAATTTACATCAGCCTAAATAATAGTCTTTTTATATTGAATGATCTAACTGAAAAGCATAACAGAAATGACACGTGTTACTTGGATGCTTGCAAAATTTCACAGCCTTTTTTTTTTTTAATGTGCCAGAGTTGAAGGTTTACAGGAAGGCGTTTCTATTTTACTTAGAAAACACAGTTTTTCTATTTAAACCTCAGTTTGTTACTCTGCTCTTCAGAGATCCTTGGTATCCAATTTGATGAAAGTATTTGGTAATGTTTATAAGTATATGGAACTTCTTAGGATCCTACGGTACCTTGTATTTAAGTTGTAAGTACTAGTCACTGCACATTAATTTGTTCTGCTGTAACTGTAAATTTACTTTATTCTAGGTAATAAGAAAGAAAAGCAGGGGTCAGAAGTACTGACTATGTTACTCCAGGCTCTAAAAAACATTGTCAGATCAAATTCTCTTCCTGTGCAGAAAATACTGGTAAGTCGAGTGGGTTTGTAGGGTTTTTATTTTTTTGTCTGTTAATAAACCTGTTTTCTACTTGATGATGTACATTCTTTTGGCAGTCTTTTGCACCTAATTGACCAGACAGGTCTCTTGAGAACCAGTGTTTGGTATCAACTGTGCAATTCTAATGGCATGTCATAATGTTGCTTAAGGGTTTCTTAAGTGTTTTGCAGATTTATTAGCAGGGTTGACCATATTGGGTATGTGATTCTCTGAACTGTCTGTTTCAAAGGAAAGGAATTGTTACAGTTTCTCTTGCATTTGTATTTTTACATTAAAATATTGTTGTCCTCAAGAAAAAAAAAAGAATTACACTGTTCTCTTCTTTTCCCCTCTTTAGTCTCTCATTGATATTACTGTTAAGGAATTACCTCCCAAAGTATTAGGATCACCAGCTTATCAGGTTGCTGATATGGATCTTTTAAATGTAAGTCTGACTTCCTTCCAGAACTTTCTTTATTCTTAAAGGCATTAGGATGTCATGTAAGCACAAATGTGCAGAGCACCTCATAAGTCAAGAAATCCAGACTAGTATTTGAAGGTTTTTAATGTTTGAAACTACTGTCTGCTATAGAAAAGTGGTGCTGGTAGTATTGAAAATGACTCTGTTCTACTTTGGTCCTAGTGAGCCGTAGCTGTTCTGAGTTCTGTGTACTGCGTTGGAAGGGACAAGTAGGTGACAGCAGTCTGAAAAACAACCAAAAAAAAAACCTACCACCACCTTTTCTCAAAGACTGAAGTTAGATTTTTTTTTTCTTTTTTGTTTTCTTTGGAGTGGAGCAGACTGGGAGCATGTGTACCAATTAGTTATTAAAAAATCTAAAAGGCTGTTTAAGAGACTTCAAAAAATGGGATGATCTTCTACATGTACCAGTAGATGGGAGATGACAGCTTGTTTATTTTTCAGCAGTGGAGATAGCTCTTTAGTCTGTGAAAGTAGCTCTAACAAGTTATTTGTAGTCTTTCTCAAAAAGCAAATATATAGCTTTGAGAAGATTTAAACGTAACAAGGTTATGTGAATGCCTCAGGTGAATAGTGTAAAGTTTTGTCTACCAAAATTGGCTTAAATGCTCAACTCCATGAGTTTATTTCAACTCTTGAGTTTGGATTTGGAGCTTTTTTTCCTGACTCACTTAATGTAGTGAAACTTTATTAAGGTGATTGGATCTTTAATTGGCAGGTATTAGGTGCATTTTTCTGAATGCTTTAACATTAGCAAGGTTGAAGTAGTAGGCTTTTAACAGAGGCTGTCCAAAAGGGTTGTCACACTGTGAAACTGAAGAAAGCAAATCACATCGTGCTCTATCATGTTTCAGGCATAATATGTAATGTTTGCATTATGCACACTCACCTTACGGTGTTCTATATGGTGCCAAGGAAATGGTGATTAAGAACTGTAAAACTCGCTTGATGGTGTTTTTTTGCTTCAACTGTGGTATAATTGCTGCAAAGTACCAGCACCTAGCAAAATTCCTCTAGCTCTTGCCTCTTTTTACTTTGAAATGTTAAGAATTGACAGCTTCTGGCAACTTATAAACTTCTGGCTTGCAGTTAAAAATGGAAGATACGTGCACATTTAAGTGAGGCAGCTATTTTATTTGTTTAGTGTATATATTGCTTTGACATCTGAAATTTCTCTTGCAAGGGAACACCAGCTTTGTTCTTAATTCAGCTGCTTTTCCATGATAACCTCTTGGAATGGTGTGTAACAGATGAAAGGTAGGTGTTATTTCTCAGTTTTTATTTTGTTCTAATTAGTAAGTTCCCTGTAGTTCAAGACTTTAGAAGTTGTTTCTGAACTTCAGCTGAAAGGTCTCTTACCTATTGAATTTCTCTTCCCTAGGTTTTTTGTAATCCTAGAAACTCTCGTGGGTTACGTTTTATCTGGGCCTACGTCTCCACTGGCTTTCAGTGAATCTGTGTTATGCATTATTAACAAGAATGCAAAGCTGGTGGAAAACAAGGAACATCTTTGGAGAATGTGGAGTATTGTTGTTAACCCCCTAACCGAATGGATTAATCGGGTATAGTTACTTTTGTTCTCTTCACCAGAAAGCACAGCATTCTGTGCTGATCTTCTATCTTAATGTATTCTGGGAACTGTATGATAGTAAAATTATATAAGCCTTGATGGCATTTATGAGACTGCAACGTGTGCAGCATGACTCTGAACATTTGCAGTGACACTAATACTCAACAGGTTCTGCAGATGGCTTACTAGAACTCCATTGACTAATCTTGCAGATGTAAAAGCTATAAAAATAGTTTGCTTCAGATATTCTGGGTATTAGCATCACCGCAATTGAAATAAGCTTAGAAAAAGCACTTTTTTTCAATCCTTGAAATTAAGGGGTTATTTTGGAGTTAAACAAAGCTTTTTCTCTGTTTAAATAGTAGGATCAACATGAACTCTTAAAGAATGGAGGAATAACTAATTTCAAAACACCGTTGGCCATTTAGCTAGTGCAAATTTTACACAGAAAACAGATGATAGATAAGGTTGTTATAAATGCATTTAAATCTAGCATTTGCTTACGCAGTAAATTGTCTTTTATCGTTGCAGACTAATGAAGTAAATCAGGGTGATGCACTGGAACACAACTTCAATGCTGTCTATAGTGCACTGTTGCTACCAGTAGCCCTTATCTTCCCAGTTCAGGAATTTCCCCAGGTAACAGTTGATACCTAATGCTGATTAGAAACGATGTGGATTTTATAAAAAAAAAAGCTATGATATGCTATCTAATGATCTCAGAGTAGCATTTCTTTTACCAATATGCACATGTATTAAGACTGCTGCTCCAAGATTAGAATTCTTGAGTTTGTATAGGCTTTGACAGAAGAAAACTTAATTTTTAATCTCTGTGCCCAGGCACTGATACTCATAAACTTTTTTCTTTCTGTTGTTAAAGCCAACTATGAAATCCTTGCTGCGCACTTGGTCAGACCTGTATAGAGCATTTGCTCGCTGTGCTGCTTTAGTCGCAACAGCAGAAGAAAACCTATGCTGTGAAGAACTTTGTGCCAAAATAGTATCTGGGCTAGAAGGTGAAACTCCAGTAGTGAGTATAAACCTGTGACATTGAACTATACAAATACTTCAGCAGGCATTTTCAGTTAGATATGTCTACAAGAACTTACTGTAACTTAAATATAGTGTTTTCCATAATTCAAAGTGTTTGGGGTAAGACTTAGAGCTCTAACAAAATTCTTTGTATTACTGGGAGTTAGAACTGAACTATCAATAGATTGAAAGAAATGAGTAAAAGTAATATAATCCTCAAATATTAAAATAAGTTAAGCTGTCTTGGAGTTTGTCTTCTAAACATTTAAATGTTTATTAAGTAATACTGTATTTACCATGATGTTGATGATCACCAAAACAATTTGGCCAGCTGAAATTTTGTTTGCGTGAAGGAACTTCAGGTTGAATTAACAAGTACCACAAAGAAGCGTTATGATCAGGAAGGGGGGTAGAGTAGCAGTGTAGCATTTAAAAGAGGGCGTAACTTGATTTGGAGGGTTACATCACTGTAACTTTTGGATGTGGCTGTATTCTGATAAACTTCAATTTTCAAAAACAAACTAGTACGTAGAGTTTCAGTTTCAGTATGGAAGTTGTACTGATACAAACTGTTTTTGACCTTTTTAAAAACAGTGTTTTTATTATTTAGAAGAGTTTGTGATGGATTAAAACAATGCTTGACATGGATCTCAGTGTGTATTAACAACTCACTGTGCTTCTCTTAATGTAATTCTGTTAAAATCTTAATGTTGTGCCTACAGCGGCTTTCCTGAAAATCAGATTTAGTATAGTTACTGAACTTAAGCACGCAGAGATGTGGTAATGCGTTGTGCCAGATGGTTAGTAGCTTGTACCTTGAATGCTAACGTTTTGTTGTATGTTCTTAAATCTAACACCTTCGCACAGCTGTCTATTACTGTTTTGCTTCCTTAGTTTATGCATGTTTTTGTGCCATTTGTTAAGAGTGGGAAGACTGAATCTACCTTGCTTGTAAACTTAATTCAGTCTCACCTGACCATGCACAAAAACTCTGTCCTCACTTTAAAATGTAAAAGCTGTTTTGCACTGCTCTGAATGGCCAACACAATTTTTCTGTCCTAGCAGTTCTTCTGGGCTTTGACTTCTGTTATTTTTTTCCTCAGGTGTCTTCAATGATGGATGGTCTCACCCATATTATATCCGTTATGGTTGACTCTATCAACTTCGCACCCTATGGTATTAAATATCAGCCAAAAAATAGATGTAAGAAAATACCCGAGTATTGGGGTTTTCTGTCTCTCTCTTTCAGGTTTGGTTGAAAATAGGAGTTACTATAGATGCAGAAGTGATGACTGTATGCTATCAATAGTCTATGTATGTTATGCATATTAGCAAAGCATTGAAGGGATTGACAAACATTTTTAAAAAGAAACTCAAAACATCATCCAGTATGCATGTTTAAGTACTAGAGCTATTCTGATTTTTGAGCAGCTGAGTAGTTACTGTGTAACTTGGCAGAGAACACTTGAAATTCATGTAACCATGAAGGCTACTTTACTTCTCAGCTCCTTGTAGGACACAGCTCTGTCTGATTTCAGCTATAATTTATAGATGAAATGTGCTTCTACTTTTTTCAAACATAATCAGAGGCAGTACTGCCTGATTACTCTGTAGTCTAAGTATGTAATAAATACCTGTCTGAAATTGATGTTAAGCTGTTAGTGTAATAGTTAAAAGGCTACTGCTTGTGAAGCTGCTTTGCATTGTAATAGTATACATTTGATAGAATACAAAAGATCTTTGTAAGCAAAAACATTCTCTGTTCCCCGCTCTTATTTAGAACAGAAGAACTGATTTCCAAAATAATTCAGTGTAAAGCTCAGTGTTCTTATAACTTCTCTGTCCCAGCTGAATTTGTTGTAGTGGTAGCGAGCCATTCTGTTGGTCTTCTGCAAGAATGAAGTGCTTTAATGGGAAATGCTAATGAGAAAAAACATGCAGGAAACTTTATTTTTGAGTAAAACTTGATACTTCCCCTTCCTTTCCCTCACCTGTTTCAGCATTTACACCTATCAGCTGATATTTCTAGCTTCGTTTACGTCTCTGGCAAGTAGGCATTAAAGATGTTAAAAACAGTGATTTGTGTGACCAACCATAAACAAAATAGGAGGAATAGGATGCGTATCTGTAGTGCTATGATAGATAAAGTTATATATTAAAAGTGTATATCTTCTGTTAGGTCTGGTTTTAAACTATTAGTATGTCAGTGCAGTACTGTTCCTATTTAAAAAGAATCTTTTTAATGCACTTTGTAATGCATGTTAGTTACATAGGAAAAAATACATATTTTTTCTTTTTAATATTAGCTCCACAGACACCTACAGATTGGTCTAAGAAGAAAAGGGAGCCCCTTGGAAAGCTGTCTTCTCTATTTAAACTCCTGGTGATGTTAGTAAACTCTTTCCATACGTTCAGTTCCAACGAAATCTGTGCAGAAGCATTGGTCTCTGTTGGTCCTGCAATTATTGCTATTCTTCACAACATCATCAGCCACGTTTCGTTGCCTTCGGTGATTGGGATGATGTTCGCAATTTTTTCAAAACCACTGGCAGTGTTCTATGAAAAAACAAAGTGAGTATTTGGCTTCGTTGTATTGCTGTGTATTAATGAAACATTGTGTGTTCTACATCACTCAGTGTGTTTAAACATAACCCAGGGTTATTCAGAGCACTGACCCTAGGATGCTAAGGATGTTCAGCTTCTGCAGAGTCTCAGCTGTAAGTGCACCAGCCACTTTGCTGTAGATTCAGCCTAACTGGTGGGTGCTACCCTTGTGGTGCACACAAGCACTGCAGAAAGAATGGATCTGTAAGACAATCACTCAAATTGGTTTTCTACAACTGCTGTGTGTAATCTGGTGGTGCCTGAGCTAAGGTGGGCTGCCAGAGGTGGCCCTGGTGGCACGTGGCAGCAGGCAGCACGCATGGTGGACGTGGTGGTCCTCGGTTCTTGCTGATGCAAGAAAGTTTTGGGGGGTTTCCAAAACCATGGATGTGAGTAGCAGTCTCCATTGCAAATTTTTTTTAGAAATAAAACCCCAAACTTAGGTTATTTATACATGGGATGGAACCCTTAGGACTTCTGAAGGCTTAATGTTTCCAGTGTTGCCATTACATTCACACCAAAGAGACATTTCTGCAAGACTAAGCTGTTTGGCTTCCAGCTGCTATTTAATTTCAGTACAGTGACAATATTTATTAACAGTACTTCATTTAATAGTGGCTAGACACTGGGTAACTTGTGCAAGGTGATTTATGTTGTGTAATGTGATTTTATTAAGCTGTGTAATAAAACTAGTGTGCGGTGCTTCAGTGTGTGTCTTTAATTCTTGGGATACATGAGAGCAAAACATTTCAGAACTCTTTTTGTTTGTTTTGGCAGGCTTGCTGATGTACCTAAAGCATACAGTAATCTTAACAACAAGGTAAATTTGCTGAAGAAACAGCTGTGGGGTGGGAAAATACATGGCATTGTGGAGTTCTTGCTGTTCGTTCTGGTTTCTGAACAAAACTGTAGTGAAGGTAGAGATTTACCTGTTTTAAACTGAAAAAGGTAACTAAGACAAGTAAACTTAGGAATTAGTGAGGCTTCTGTGGTGTGGGGTTTAAACTTGTTTGTTCAGGCCATAACGTTATCTGGGTTTTGTGTGTTTTTAAACCAAACCAAAACAGAACTTCTAAATAACAAATGTGCACGGTGAATAGAATATTAAAAATAAATATTTCTTCCTTCCCTCAGCTTGAAAAACTCCTGGCTGAGATAATTGTGTGTTTGCAGTCTCACTGCACTGGCTCTTACGACAGCGAACTGCTAGAGCATCTTTCTCCGTTGCTCTGCATAATGTTTCAGCATAAGAGCAAGCAGATCCGCAAACAGTGTGCCCAGTTCTGGAACGCAACATTTGCTAAGACCGCATCACTGACGTACCCTGAAGAATTAAAGTAAGAAACTTTTTTTGGTATATTGTGCGTGGCTTGGACTGGGACAAAATATGAAGGTCAGTGCAGTTTAAAGCAGGTCCTCTCTGACTGTAAGAGCTAGACTTAGTGAAGTATGTGGTTGTGGAAAGAAAAACATAGCTAGTATGCTGTTCAGTTATGCAGGGTGATGTGTATACGTGGTTTTGTTCTAGAAAGCTTGGAAGAATGTTCAAGGAACAAGCCTAGAAATCAAGGAATAAGCCTAGAAATCTGTGTATAGGTTTATTTGACTGAAACACTTCCAGGGAAGAGATCTCAGATTAGGTATAAATGAATTAGCTTTGTTCTGGTCACTGTATTCTGCCTGTTGTGAGAGCTGGGATGTCTGCTGTTCTCATTGCATACTTCTACCTTCATAAGTCTCTTTTTTTTTTTCTGTGTTGAGCAGATCTGTGTTAAGCCAAGCCAAACAGAAAATTCCCCTCCTGCTGCCTGGCTTTGAAAGCATTCAGATAGCTGAAGAACATAGCGCGCCGTTCTCTGAGGAGGTGAATACTTGGTACCTAGTGGGTGACTTTGTTGTGGATGAATTCCCCACTTCACCTAGTGGGTAACTTCCTGGGAGTGCAGAGGTCAATTTTGATTTTCGGTGTGATTGTCTTGCGATTAACTTCATGTCTGGAATGATGAACCATGCTGGATAAACTCTGTCAAGAGACTGAGCTGGATCTTAACGTTTTATGCATTTAAAACCTGGGGTTCTATGAGCTTGTTCAAAATGAATTTTTCAAGTTCTCCTTCTCTATATAATTCAAGTGAAAAAGGAGATGTGTTTAGTTGTAGAAATTAATGTTTCTGGGTGGATTTGTGAGTTTGGAGTTTCTTCATACCATTTATTGGCTGTATTTTTCCTTGAATAGATGGAAAATTCACAGTGGGATGCAAAGATGAGTGGGATGGAAGTGAATCCGGGTCGAAAACGAGACTCCATATTGGCTCAGACGAGTGAACAAAAAGACAAGTCCAGTAATGTGCAAGTAACTCCTGCCAAGGTAAGGTGTTCACAGATCAGTGTGACAATCAAATCTGTTATATTCTGCAGCTGAACTTAAAGTTTTCAGACTGTTTTTGTAATTAGTAGTCTGTTCTGTTACACTGTCGTTGAGTTGCTCTGCTTACCCATGTGCTTAGCAACCAGCTTCTGGTAGATGAAGGTGGCAGGAATCATCTTCAGACAGTCAGAGCTCCTGTGTTCCCTCCGAAATCTGCAGTTGAGAGCTTTGAAATGGGTAAATCTGCCTGAGAACAAGGAAGGGTACTGGTGTTTTCTGTCCTAGTGTTGGAGATGGCAAGTAAAGGATGCTGGTACTTAGGTTTTTGTCATCCTTCGGTGATACCAAGCTGGTCTTTTAGTGGGAGCCACAGTATTATGCTCTTCAGAAACTGCTGATTAAGTAAGCAACAGCAAATAGCCCTTATAAATATTGAGGTACCCTCATGTGTTACAGACTTTGAAACTTCCAGATGCTAAAGGAAGTGCAGAAGCTTACAGAAGGGCACAGAGGGTTGCAGAAACTCTCATAGGTGGTGGTGTTGGAAGAAAAAAAAGACTGGTAAAGAAAATCAGCACCTCCTGAAGGATTTGTCAATTAATATGCTGAAAGAACTGTGGGTGCCTGAAAACTGTTCTGTTTAGGATAGCTGTACCTGAGTGATGAAAGCGTTGTCAGTTCCACCGTCTTGTTTCTAATCCAGCTTTTTTCCTTCCTGTAGTTAAAACTAGAGTTTTCGTCTTCGAAGGCTAAAAGTGAGATCCTTCTGGAAGAAGAGAAATCTGTTGATTTTGTATTCATTCCTCCAGAAACAAAACCAAGAATATTGACAGAACATCAAAAAGAAGTGCTTAGGTCAAAGAGGTTTGTAGTTAGTTTTCTTTTAAACTTAGCATGAAATGCCATTAAATTGAGTACAACATAACTTCAGTTCCTCTATCTCAGATCACTCAGACTGGTTAAGCCCCATTCTTCCGTACAAGTTAAAGTGTTTAAAGCTTAACAAAGTTCCCTGGTTTACTGACTCAAAGCAGTCAAATTATTTTCTGATCTGCAGTTCCTCCTATAACTAAGCATAGTCTGTTATCTGGAGTTTGATACTTGGAATTCACAGTTCTACTTAATGACTCTTGTTTGCAACATGAAACAAACTGGCATTTTTCTTGAATTGTGGAAATTCTGATTTTCTTTACTCATCTGAGGGAAAAGCTTTAACTTCCAAAGAGAAGTCTTACGTAAGCAGCATGTCAAATTAGGCTATTCCCAAAACTCAAAACTCATCTTTAAGTCAAAGATTCCTTTTCAATTTTCTTTTTTTTGTGTGTGTGTGTGAGAAAATAGCCCTAGAGTATCTTCTGTATTCAGGCAGATGTTCACAAAAACAGACTGCAAGCAAAATGTGTGTACGATAGTGCTTTAACACAGTTGGTTAACATAGTCAGCATCTGTTGGTGAATTGCTTTGCCTTTTTCCAGCAGTTTGGTGCATGCTGCTGTCTGAGTAGTCTTAAGAGTTTGGAAGTTCAGCCTGCTTCCTACAAGAACTTGCTGTCTTATGATGAATGCATTATACTACCCCATCTCATCGCTTTTTTTTTAATACTCCAACGTATCCATTTCTGGTTTTGTTTCAGAGTTGGCATTCCTGCTATGTACAACAATTTAGACACTTCACAAGATAGTACCTTATTTTCTCAGTATACTCAGAGCCAGGAAGATTCTTTGTAAGTAAAGGTGGCCGGTATAATGTTAAAGGTCCCCTCCCCCCCCTTTTTTTTTTGCAGCCCTTCTAATTTAATTAACTTTTATTTTAGGGAAAAGCCATCTTTAATAGAAAATGCAAAAGAAGATAATAAAAACAATTCTCAGGTAATTTCTCGTTGTCTAATGGTAGCTAAGATACCAGAATTGTAACCATGTCCGTAATGTTTTCTTCATATTAGTAGCTCTGATAATTGATGGCAAAGCTCTTTGATTACTGTGTATGATAAATAAGTGGGTTTAAATTGCTTTGGAAACTATTCAAGGAAAAGAAAATGTGTCCCCAGATGTATCTGTTCACAGGAATCATTTTCTTTGTGTTGATTAACCTGTAAGGTTCCCAAGACTATCTTGTTTTTTTTAAACCTCCTCTAGTTCTTCCCATTTCTGCATAGTACTGACACAGCCTCAGTGGCTACAGAATACGCTGAGAGCTCTTAGAGTTTGTATTTCATTTCATCAGTGGGCTTCCCTTTGATACCAATTGCAGTGTTCGTGCTGTGTTCCACTCTGCCTGAGGCTAGAAGAGGCCAATCATTAAATGTTTGAATTTAATTTCAAAATGTGAAGACTTAGCAAGGGTTTTAATAAGTTTTAACAAGGATACATTTAAATTTCTTTGTTACCCAGTTTACAGGTATCATAGGGACTTAGAGTTCAATCATTTCTATGTCCCACCAGTAGTATTTTACTGGGGGGTAGAGTTTGAAAGCTTCAGCGTAGACTTACTGTGACTTAATGATGGTGCTGTTCTACAAATTGCCTAGCTTTATGCTAGGAATCCTAACACTTGCTGACTTTTCCATAAGACCTTTCCTTTCAGTGGGTGTATTTTGTGTGCATCATGTCTTTCTGTAGCTCTTTTCACTTATAAAAGTGATTGTTGATAGCTGTTACTCAGTGAGCTTGCCACCAAGAAGGCCAATGGTAGCCTTGGCTGCATGAGGCAAAGCCCTCGCAGCAGGTTTGAGGGAGGTGGTCTTTCCCCTCTAGTCAGCACTGGTGAGACCACAGCTGGAGCTCTGGGCCCAGTTCTGGCCCCCCCAGCACAGGAGGGACACGGATGTACTGGAGAGAGTCCAGTGAAGGGCTGTGAAAAGGATGAAGGGGCTGGAGCACTTCTGCAAGGAAAGTCTGAGAAACTGTTCGGCCTGGAGAAGAGGCTGAAGGGAGATCTTTGACACACAAACATCTGAAGGGGGATACAAAGAAGACAGAGCCAGGCTCCTTTCTGTGGTGCCAGGACAGGAGGCAAGGGGCACAGCGAGACAGGAGGTTCTGTCTGAATGTCAGGAAGGGTTTTTTCACTGTGCAGGTGCTGGAGCACTGGCACATGCTGCCCAGAGAGGGAAGGTCTCTCCTTGGAGATCTTCAGAAGGCACCTGGACGTAGTCCTGGATGGCCCCCCTTGGGTTAGGGCTTGGCCCAGATGACATCCAGAGGTCCCTGCCAACCTCAACCATTCTGTGGAAGAATAAACAAAAAATTGGCTACTGAAGGACACGTTGTAAGATAATTTGAAGGAAGGGTGTCTTGAAAATCCTCGTGGGTGTTTTGTTTTCTGTTTCACCAGATCTATTTTTTTGTGTCATATCCATAGCAAAAATACAGATCTTGCTCTTCGTGTTTTTGGGACAGGAAGAAAACAAAAAGAGTGAAGGCTGCATCGCTGAATCAGATGAAATCACGGGGGGCTGCAAATCAGATAACTCTGTGGGAAAGGAGTCTGTTACTCACATGGAGAGCGACTCAACTGTACCTAGTGAGGAGGCAAAAAGTGATACGGCCGAACCGATGCAGGAGGAGCCAGCGGTTGGAGAGGGGTTAGAAAAAAGTGCCACAGAAACAGTTTCAAAGGAGTCCCTAGGAGGAAACGGCGACACTTCAAATGCCAGTAGCAGTTCGGCTTCAAGTGATGTAATTTCTGGAACTCCCCAGCCTGCAAGCCGACGGCAATCTTTTATTACTTTGGAGAAATTTGACAGTTCAGAGAACAGACCCTTCAGCGTTCCGGCGTTAAACGGCGTATCAGAGATGTCCGGAAGCTCTCCTGCGCCATATAAACAGGAAAACACGAGCATGTGCAAGACTGGTACTAAACTAGAAAAATCTAGGGAAGAGAACAAAAACTCTTCACAGTCTGAACAAATACTTACTGCGATACGGAGGCTGACGCGCAGGCAGAGTAAAATGGAGCAGCTCGGAAATAAGCATTCCAGGCTAAGTAGGTCAGAACAAGAGAAAAGTGCACAAGAATCTGTTTCCAACAGTATGGAAACCAGTCCCGAGCTGTCTTCTGTCACGGAGGTCACGGAACGTATTCTAACTGCTCAGTCCCAAGTTCTCAGTTCTACAGAAACAGAAATTAAAAAAGTTGAAGACACAATAGCAGAAATAGAAAGGGTTCGGGCTTTGGATGTGGATTCAAAAGAAAATACACCCCCAGAGGCAGCTGGCTCGTCTGACCAGGTAACAGATGATGATAATCAGGTCCCACACGTGTCTCCTAACCAGAAAACACTAAGACGTTCTTCCAGGCGACGGTCAGAAAATGGAGAAGTGTCAGCAGGTAGCCAAGATAAGGAAGATGGCCACCAAAAAAAAGACAAACGTAAAGAAGATGAAAAATCCCTGCAAAAGAAGTTGCCACAGCCTAAAGACGATGTATCCCAAAAGCAGAAAGCGGCGTCTGGGAAAGCAGACACTGCAAATAGAAGAGAGAGCAGCCTGCCTGAGAGAACTGCTGCAGAGGACTTTGGCTCAGTGGGTCTTGAGGAGGAGAACAAAAACACTAGGAAGTCAGAAGATAAACTGAAGACGGATGTGGAAGGTCAAGACTGTAGCTCAGGTACAGTAGGCGAGAAGAAAATGGAACGCCCACGATACCATACAAGAAGAAGCTCACAAGGATTGCTTTCCAGCATAGAAAATTCAGAGGCTGATGGTTGCGAGACCAAGGAGGAAAGCATAAAGAAGAGAAAATCTGGAAAAGTGAAAACCAGAAATGATTCTCTTGAAGGTAAACAGAAAGACCTACAGCCAGGAAGCCATGGCCAGGAGGTGTCTTCCCAAGAAAACGAAAGCAAAAATCTGTTGGAAGCAAATAAAAGTGAGCTAAGTGATGAAATCAGCACAGACACGTCATCGTCTGACCCACAGGACCTGAAAAATGAAGTAATTTTGACAGATGCTGGTGAAGCAGGGGGATCTGCCAGCCCAGAGACTTCACCTGATACCCAGAACGCGTGTGGGGAACAGACCAAGACCGGGGTGGTGACAGAATCTTTTACCAAGCCGTGTGTATCTGAAGTTCTGAAAGCAGAAGAGGAAAACACACACGTGGAAAGGCAAAGTAATGCAGAAGACCATTCAAGTATTCTGCCTGAATACATACAAGGAGCGAATGCTGCAGGTAACAGCCCTTCCTCTTTGCACGTACCTGAGTGTCAGCACAAGAGAAGCAAAAGGCAGAGAAAACTAAGGAGCTGCGACTGCTGTTACGCAAAGGCGAAGCAGCCAGCAATGTCACTCACTGAGGTGAAAGCTGAGGACAGTCCTGACCCCAGTGAGCCCCAAACCACCCCGGTTCAGACAGCTGCAGATACATCGGAGATGTCTGCTAGCTCCAATTTTGAGGAGAGCTTGGCCCTGGCACCTTGTGCAATGAGCACACCGCGGCTTCATTGTAAGGAAGCCGGCGTGTTCAACCTGAAGAGAGAGAGGATATCTGAAGATAACCTGCAAGGGAATACTTGCAGGGAGGAGGAGGAGGAGAATCCAGCACTTGTGGCAAGTGAACTTGATGATTCCATAATGGAAGTAAAAGTAGCCATGGATGAGAACGACGGAACAGAGCAGGGTGTGTCCGAGCGTGCTTCGGATGAGCCTGCTGACAGCTGTCTGGCTGCAGGGAATCAAAGGGAAAAACCAGGAGCTACGGTAAAGGAAGAAGAAGAAAACAAGAACGGACCAATGGAGGAGATACCTGGGGCGCTGAGCGTTGTTAGTGGGCCTGAGAGAGAACAGAGGAATGAACCAGAAAGCAATCAGGATGATGAAGAGCAAGCTGAGAGCGCTGTAGCAGAAAGTTGTGCTGTTCTAGATAAAGAGATGAAAGAGGAATTGATAGAAGCTGAAATTACAGTGCCTGAAAATGTGGCCATAGATGATAAAGGTGCAGGAGAAAATAACAACGTGGATTCACCTCAGAAGCCAGAAAATCTTGATTCTTTCGCTTTAGTAAACGAAAGCCCTAACGGTATGCAGGCACGCTACATGTGGTCTCCTTCGGCTTCTCCATCCACGAGTATTTTAAAGAGAGGTGTGAAAAGAAATCAAGATGATGACTCCCTGTCCCCTGCTAATAAGGTATGGCGATGCGGTTCGTTCTGTGATACTCGCAGTTCGTTATGTGCATAACTGGGATGTGGAACAGCATAACGAGCTCCAGAGGCACTCAGTTACTGGCTTTAACCGTGTTTACAATGAAAAAATAATGCTGAAGGTGAAGACCTGTGGATTTGTTTCTGTAATGCACAAGCACCGGCAGGCTTGTGTTACTGGGGCTTGGGAGCTGAATTTTTGAAGCCGAGTGCCAAGGGGCAGTTTGTGTGCCCGAGTGGCAGGGGAACAAAAACCAGCAAAACATAAACTGCACAAGCAGGGTTTTATCCGTGGGTTTTGAGGAGCATTTTTACAAAACACGTTGCGTGTTTCCTTTAGCAATAAGGTAGCCACAGTTCCTGTCCTTGGGTGAAGCATGATTAGTGTCATTCAGGAACTTGAATAACATATCCTAACGTTACCCCTTTCACACTGAGTTATCTTGTCTCTTCAGACTTCTCTCACCAGCGTGGGCTGGTTTGAGTTCATCTGATAAAAACTACTTTTCCTAAAAAAACAGATTCGTCGTGTCTCTTTTGCAAATCCCATTTATCAAGAAGGACTGGCCGATGACATAGACAGGAGGAGCCCTGTCATCAGATCCCATTCTTCACCATCTTCACGAAGTCTTAAAATCTTATCTACCATTCAGGTTAAGGTAAGTTCCTACACGTTTCTGTATGTCCTAAGTCTTCTGTTTCTCATATTAACGTAGCTGTAGTGTATGTTCATGGTCACTTGCAAACAGTTAAACAGTTAAAAGGGTGAAGAGTAGAGAATCAGTAAGTTTAAGAAATAGCTGTAACTGTTTTAGTCTTGTTCGTTCGGTTGCTCTCTAAAGACAAATAGAGTCTGAAATCTAGATAGCTAGAAAGTTAGCTAAGTGAATTCTTACAATCCTGAGAGATTTTTTCCTCTTTTTCTATCCAGCATATTACCACTCCAACCAAAGGATTTCTGTCCCCAGGATCTCGTAACCCTAAATTTAAGAGCTCAAAGAAGTGTTTAGTAAGAAGTGCTTTGGTTCATGTTTCTCTTATTTTTTTTCTTGTATTCTTCTCTTATTTTTCTTGTATTTGGTTGTGTGATAGTTAATTTAATAACTTCTCTCTGTTGTTCAAAGATCACAGAAATGGCTAAGGAATCACTGCCTTCTCCTACAGAATGCGTGTATCCTGCCTTAGCTGGCTGCAAGGCACCCGTTGATGTAATTTTACCTCAGATTACCTCAAACATATGGTAAGTGCATCGTTGCTTTGGAAGATCCCGCTTCAATGGAAAATCCTTACTGGATCTTTAGAAACAAAAAAGCAAAAGCAATTTTCGTGATGCAAAGCGTGATGAGTTAGAGACACCTTTTGCAGGGAAAAAACAATGCATCTTTTAAAAGGAGGGAGGCTGGATGGCTGAGGGAGACTTGAACAATTCCAAACCAGTCGTCTTTCTTGTGAAGAGCGTGCAGCCAGACACTGGGAACTTCCCAAGGTTGTAAGACAGAGCAGACCGATCTGAGTGATCTGTGACAAAGCAATCGGAGCTTCCAGTATGTTGCTGAAGTTGCCGCCATCCTGCTGCTGTTTGGGAGTACTTGTAGAGCACGTGGGTTTTTTTGGGAAAAGATCTACGTTTCAAACACAAACGCCAGGTGCTCAGCTAATGCGGCTTCTGATCTGAAATTCTGATAATGCATCAGGGACAGACTATACACAGGAACTGCTCTGAATGGTGTTCCCTAGCGTACTCAGCTTCTCTTCCTTCCTCTTATGCATAACCGGGCTTTTGAATCCCATTTCCTGGTTGGATATCGATAATTTTTTTAAAAAAAGTGCTTCTGTAGTTAGAAGAAATGGCTCCTGCACGCTGTTTTTATGTGCATGTGAATCAGCATTCATGTAAGATTTATTCCTGCTCTACAGTGCCACGGAGAAGGGACGTGGATTTTAGTATAACAAACCCTTTTTTCTTCCCTGCTGCAGCGCAAGAGGTTTGGGACAGCTCATTCGAGCAAAGAACATTAAGACAGTGGGTGATCTGAGTACTCTGACAGCACTAGAAATCAAAACTCTTCCCATCCGTTCTCCTAAAGTTTCCAATGTTAAAAAAGCTCTTAAAGGATATCACGAGCAGCAGGTAAAGTTGAATCCTAGTGTCTAGAAAGGTAACGCTAACTAATGAACTGCTAACATTCCTCGTGTAGAACAATCTATCTTTTGTACAAGCAAAATTTCTTTAAACTGTGATTTATCTGTCAAAGGTGGTCTTTTGTGGTACAGGACTTGGTTACAACATAGGTATTGGGAATGAGGATTACATCTGTTACGGAGTAAAGCACGTCCCACCTCATAACTCTTTTCTCTGAACATGTCTTTTGTTCTCTCAAAAATCCTCAGGTAAAATCCCGAGGGTGTGAGGAGTTGGTAGTGCTTGAAGATGCGGAGAAAACAGCAAACAATGTAGAAGATAAATCTGTTGATGAAGAGAAACTTGCAACAGGTAACTCCTGCCCATTTGTTGGTTACGATTTGGATGTTTCTGCTGTTGCTGCTTTTCTTCTCTTCTAATGTGAACGCTTATTTTTGTTTTTGGAGAGTTAGATGATATTACTGTATTAGGTGGGTGTCTGAGTTAGCCACTTCATGAAGCCCTACAGTAATGGCTTTTTAAACTTGTTCTGGATTTGAGGGCAAGATATACTGTGTTTTTTCCCCTAAACAAGCTTGTGTAAATAGCATGTCAGGCAGGGCTCTGCATACTTCTCTTTCCAGATCTCAACCAGGGTCTCTGAGCTGTTTAGTACTGCAGTAACTTTTCTGGTTCTGGGCGTGCACAGAAACAAAGCAAATTGAAACTGCGGAGCTGAAAAGGTGCCTGATGGCAGGGGAGACAGTTCAGACATTTCTCAGGATACTCGGTTTGGATTTAGGGGACTATAATTTTATCTGAATGTTCCTGTGCATTTTTGGAGTTTGCCATTAGTTTATGCAGGGGAATCCCTAATTGTTCTTCCTGCAAGAGCCTTTGAAGCATTTGGTTAACTAGAGAACAAAATGCAGGAGTAACTTCTCTTCATCCGTCCAATTTTAAGTTGGATGTTCTTGGGGTAACGTGTCTTGAAGGAAACGGTATTTTTTAATAGGATCAAATATTTTGATTTCAGTCCTTAATTTTGTTGTATAACCATGATCAAATATAAAGAAAGTCACTATAAAGGAGGGTAGCGATTAGTTCTGAGGGGTGCCTTTGTCAGAAGCTCACTCTACAAATACGTTGTGGACCGAGTACTTTTTTTGTACAAAACCTGCAACATTGGACAACAACATCGTTCTGCTGGGATTTACACCAGACCGCTCTGCCTGCAGTGCCCTCCCTACCGTCCCCTTCCTTCTCTTTCAGATCTGATTGAACCGGTTGTCTTGAATGCCAACGGCCAACCCACGGCAGATCTTCTGAGCCAGATCGATGCGCTTGCTGCTCAGCTGACCTCTGAAGCTCTCTATGGCTATTCGGGAAGCCAGCTCTTTGAGATGCAAGAAAAACTAGCGGGCATGACAAACTGTATCATGAAAAGCCTGCAGTCCCGCTGGAAATCGCCCCCCCACGACAGTTCCGATTAGTTGCTTATCATTCCTAGTTAAGGATTTTGTTACAACAATTTCTTCCAAAAAATTTAGCTTTCTTACTGGTGAATTATTACTTAAAGTGTATGTTTTGTACTATAGAAGATTTTTTAAAAACCTATATGAACAAAATATATCATGATTTTTCTTTTTTTTTTTTAACTTGTGGGATTGCCCATCCCCGTTGGAGGTATTTGTATTGTATTGCTATGCATATTTCTTTCAGGTGGCGAAAGAAAACTTGATACAGGTGTGCAATAGCAAAGACTGTGAAACCAAACTAACAGAGTAGTTAAATTATTTTTTCAAATCCAAAGTGTTCTTAAGACTGCAAACTCTGATGTGGTGGGAGATCGATCTCACAGCTCTGCTCGTGTGCTTCCCAGGTTTGTTTCCTTTGGAGTCACTGAAACTTCAGCGCTGTTGGATCTTGGGTTAAGCTGTGCTTAGTTCCTTGCAGTGGCAGCAGTCCAAAACCCCGGTGCCCTAGAACTGGATGGCATCTCTTTGTGCATGCCTTGTTAGCAGTATCCCACTAAGAAGCTGACCATAAAACGCACCCTGGCAAGCGAGAGACTTTGCAAAACTTCTCAGGCTTTGCTGTGCTCTAGTGGCTTTGTTTGCAGCAGTCCTCCCCTGGTGGAGACCACCTCTTACTTTTGTGGAAGTGAGTGGATTTGACTTGGGTTCTTTGTATATTATGTACAGACTTATAACTGCAAATGTTGATTAATAATTTATGATGGAGCTTTAATTGCACGGAATGCATTGCTGCTTCTCAGAGACCTTCGGAGTTCTTGGGTTTTACTCCTGAAATCTAATTTGTATATATTGGACACTTATGGAGAGGAATTGCTGCAGGACCTGCTAATTGTTTTTAGAACTTACATATGTGCAAATAAAACAGCAATTAGTTCCCAAAGGTCTTAATGTCAGTCTTTGAATTTAAATGGAAAAAATGACCGCAGCTCTGTTTAGCCCTTCCTCAGAGCTGCTTTGGAATCGCAAGGCTGGGAGGAACCGTGGAAGGTTGTTGATGCCTACTGATGCCAGTAGGTCCTGGTAACTTACTCTGTACTTTAGTTTATTTTAGACAAGGAGTGCTTTTTTACCACTTTACCATCCAGTCTGCAGACATAGGACCAGATGCTTCAGGAGAAGCAGATAACAGGTGTTCAGGTATGAAATAACCTGTCCAGTTCCTTCACAGCCCTCACAGTTTGACTTAACATTGTTGCGGCTGTTTTCTTTTCATTCTTCTGAACAAGAAGAATGAGTTAATACATCAGAGATACTGCAGAAACATCAGCTTTATTTAGTCTCTAATTTACAAGTAACAACGTTTGACCCCAGAACAACTGCATGAAAAACACATGCATAAGAGCTCAGCAAGCGGAGGGAAGAGGCTTTTGCTCTGTGATGTTTCCCTTTCTTCCCTGACAGTATCTCAAACTTTGGTTTGAGATACTAAGCTTACATGGAAAACACATATTAAAACATTTTAAAGTAGTCCAGAAAAGTCTCTTTATGGAAGAATGAATAAAGTAATGCTTTGTAGTCTTGGCCTTAATTTCATGTGTAGAAGTTCAGAGATACTGAACTGGATTAAAATTCTAGTATTAGGACATTTTGATGGTAATCTGCATGTAAATGTTTTAAAAGACAAAAAGGCAATTTGGAAGAAAAGATCTTGAACACTGGAAGCAAGACAGCTCTGATGAGTGCTGTCTAGTCGTGTGTTTACAGGTACTTGTCAAACATTTTGAGGTGTTTCAGAAGTATTTTGTTCTGCAGTGTTTTTTTTTTCTCTAGTGGTTTATAAGGCACTATCGGCATGGAAGACAATAAAGCACTTTTTGGAGAAGTGTTAGAAACTTCTGAGGTGAGAGATGCTGCTGGCATGCCTGGGCCATGCAGATGTGCCTTAGGGAAAGGGGTTTTGATTTAGACAGCTTCTACGTAGTTGGCGGGCAGCATGCCCGTCTTGCCAGTTCTCTGCACAGTCCCATACATCCAGCCCTCATCGATGGCTTGCACGTTTACAATCGTGTCACCGTCTTTGAAGGAAACTTCATCAGCATCAGCTGCCATGTAGTCGTACATGGCCCGATATGTCTTCTGCAATTTTAAGAAAGGAGAAAAATAAAGACATGTTTATACCACTGCTGTTAGTTCCTGCTCAGAATCACCATGTAAGCAGAGGGCAGTTTATATTCCAACTCAGTTCAGTACTTAAAAGGACCCCTGATGGCACGAGCTTTGGCTGCTCTTTTAAATAGCCTGGTTTCAGATCACAAAATGCCTTTCTCAATAAGGCCTCAAAAATTCAAAATTCAGCTTCAACATCCTTATCAGATCGTTTTCTCTGTTGAATTAATTTTCCGGGAGATACAGCCTTGGTTCTGAGAGGTGCAGCCAGCACCCTGCCTTAGTGCTGTTATGGTTTTGTGACTCTGAAAGTGTTCTGTTCACCTTCAGAGTGTATGTGATCAAGTGCTGCAGTGAGCTCGGGCCTGGCTGTCCCTGCAGCTGCTCCGTGTTACTTACACCAGCGGTCGATGGATGGGAAGGAACCGACGATGCCGTTGTTAGCTGGGTGGCAACTGATGATGACCTCTGTTGTGGCAGCTCTATAGTTTTAGCATGTTTGTAGCCCACTGCAAAAGGAGAAACAGGTGTGTTAGTTCTTTTACACTTAAGGCTTTTATTTTCTATGGAATTAGCAATGGGATGAGGTTTATTTCCAATAAAGGTACTGTGATCGGTCAGTAGGTGGCCCCGATCTGCCTTTTACCCACTGAAACACCCCTTGCCACCAGTCAGTTATGGCTGTAGCTCACTGCTGTGCCAGGTGTACATCTCTACCTTTTCCTGACCAAAGGAGCTGCAGCCAGTGACCAGCACTGTCCTGCTGGATGGTCTGGGTACTGTCTGTCCTCAGATAAAGTGTCCTTTTGTTCTCTTACCTGTGGTAGTTGAGGTAAAGAAGCCCCCGTTGCTGTAGTAGGACAAATGTTGATCCACCCCTTCCGAGGGCTCAGATTTCTCATCCCCACCGCTGATGCTCAAGGCGCTGGCAGAGCGGGAATGCTCCCGGCTGCGGCGCTGGGCTTGGACTGCAAGGAGAAAACCGTGGGAGCAGAATCCCCACCTTGCTTCGTAAGGGGAGGCACACATTTAAAAACAAGAAGTGCATATTATATATATATATGCACTATATATAGGGGTGGTTAGAATACATAAATACAGTTAGCCTTACGAAGAAGCACTATATCCAATCTCTAGCTACTGTAATTCTTACCCAACCTGTGTCCGTGTGTAACTTTTTGAAGTACACTTGTATTCCTGCAGAGGTAGAGTGACTGAACTGCCCTTTTATAACCCAAGCTGTCAGTTTTGCTGTTTGGCTATGTGTAAGTATAAAACCTGCTTTGCATAAATAGCACAGACTGGAACAAACCTGAGATCATGTGCAAGCTTCTGGACTGAATGTTGTCTTCTGCTGGGTCATAGTCAAAGACTGAGCCAGGATTGGTGCGCCACACACGAAGACCTGTAAGAGAAACAGCTTTTCTGAGGAGAAGTTGGAGCTCAAACATTTTCTAGAGCGAGCTTAAGCAGCAACCGTCTGTCCTGAATGAGAGTAAAAGCATATTAGAAAAAGGGAAGCAGGATTTCATAATTTGTGTTTTGTAAATCTATAGCACAGACTTCTTTTTTCATTTATTCTGCATCAAGTGAGCTTTAGCATTCCTGCAACACAGGCAGAGATGAACTTAATACAAGTAAGAAATTAGCATCTGTCACCTAGCATCGCAGCAAGAGGGAAGGGCTTTAAACTAAAAAAGAGTAGATTTAGATTAGATAGTAGGAAGAAGCTCTTCATTGTGAGGCCCTGGCCCAGGCTGCTTAGAGCAGCTGAGGCTGCCCCATCCCTGGCTGTGCCCAAGACCAGGCTGAGTGGGTTTGGCAGCCTGGGTTGAGGCGGACCCGGCCCATGGTAGGGGGCTGGGACTAGATAATCTTTAAGTCCCTTTCAGCCCAAACCATCCATGATTCTATGGTTTACAGCTGCTGTAAGAAGAATATATTCCACACTGATAGAAAAACATCATCTCCAAGTAATGAAAATTTTAAATTGTTATGGCTGAGCTTAAATAATTTCTCACGGTCAGCTAGTGTTTTGTGTAAGTGATGTATTCTAGTCTTTTTATTTATATATATATATATAAAAAGCTTCTGCTTACCTGTGAGATTCTCTTGGTCCTGGTCCACACGCTTTCTCTCCATTTCTACTACTCGCCTTTGAATGCCTCTGTAGCTGATGTCACTGAAGTCTTGCATGTTCTTTTTCACACGTTCTGTAATGGGGTCAGTAACTACAGGTGTGAAAGTACCTTTGTTTTTCTCAAAGTCTTCATGGTATTTCACCTGCAATGTACAATGAAACGTTTGTCCCTCTGCAGATTAGACAAATGATCGGTTTTATTCCTGCTTTCTTAAGTAAGCTGCCTAGTAGAGAGGCGTGCTGCAGTTCTGAATTTTTGCTTTCTTCCCTCCAAAGAACAATAAGGGAGAACCTAATCCCAGCCGTGCCCTTCCTGTGGAATCACTCTTGCTTTATGCATTTAGGGAGGTGGT
This sequence comes from Heteronetta atricapilla, assembly GCA_011075105.1. Lineage (NCBI taxonomy): Eukaryota > Metazoa > Chordata > Aves > Anseriformes > Anatidae > Heteronetta > Heteronetta atricapilla. The sequence continues at coordinate 37,400,203 of CM021737.1, forward strand.
GACCAGTTGGTAAGCATACATTGTCCCTGGTAATGGCAACCCTGGCATGTCTTGAGAGCAAGGTCACGGTTTTAGTTAAATCACTTGCGAACTTAATCCCCCTATAAATGCGCTTACCGTGGAAATGTGTTTCTGGGTCTCTCGTACACGCCGCATTTCAGGTGTATCCAGTACATAGGCAGCTTTGCCTTGTACTTGTTTTCGGAAGCTATCTGAATAAAGAACCTGCCAGGTGAGAAAAAGGAAGTGAGCACAGGGCACAAAACCAATTCTGCACCGTGAGGCAGGGCCGTGCTGAGGCAAGGCAACCTGGCAGAGATGGTTAAAGAAAAAAAGTAGGCAGCAGCAACTGTAGGTGAGCAATGCTGGAATGCAAAGCTAAATTATTTTTTTTAAATTATTATAATTACACAAGATGTGGACAGCACTGGACATGATCACAAACCTTGTTTTTCTCAACTAAAAGATCTTTTTTTTTTTTAACCCTTGTAGAGGTAGAGAGGGTAAAGTAGTATAGGTAGAGAGGGAAAGGTATATAGGTATATATGTATAGGTAGAGAGGGAAAGTAGTACTAATATTTCAGGTAACGTTTTCATAGAGCTGAGGTGCACTTCTGCCTTCAGTGAAGTAATTAGGAAACAGACACCATCATTAGAGCTGTATTGCTGACTAAAATATGACCATTTTAGCTGGTTTTGCAGGGTATCTTAGTTATAACAGTAGCGACAAGCTTCTGTAAATGTTTGTTTGCAGCTCTTGTATTCCTGGATCTATCAAGCAAGCCTTGACATCTGTACGTACACAACCCTTTGGAGGCTGGGGTATGTCAGGACCATTACAGCTGGAGCAACAGGTTAGCAATGAAGTGCCTAGAAGAGGCCACGTCCAACTTTGGCGTGTTTGTATAAATTGAAAGATAGTGTCGGATACCAAATACATTGCTACTGAGTAATATTTTATACCTCATCCAGTATAAGACCAGTAAACACAGAAGATATCTGGATGAGAAGGCAACACAGGTTTTTGAAATTCAGTTATTGAGAAAAAAAAAGATACAAAACAAAGCAGTTAATCACAGAGACAGAAACAGCTGTGGCATAAGGTGAAATGAAAGTATGAAAGGATTTGATTTTAGCATTGTTACTTCATTCTTCAAAACTGGGTTGCCAGGCAGCACAGTTAACATCTGCACTGTTAATTTGCACTGAGGACGGCTCCCAGGAGTTTCAACGTTAGTCTTTAAAGTATTTCCGTGTATCAGCGCACTAGGACGTACCGAGCTGATGTTTTCCTGATTGCGTTTGGCTCTCTCCATCTCTGGAGTCATGGGTGTTGGAGTTCCTTTTGCTAGGTGTTCCTTGTACAAAACCTGTGGTGTACAAAAACGTCCCCAAGTCAGCCTGGCGGAGCTCACGGCTCGGTTGTGAGGGGGTTATTGTTTAAGCATACTCATCACCGCAGGGGTAAAAAAACATCTGGGGAAGTAAAGCAGCTAAAAAGTTATTTGCTAGAGCAGAAGGTAAAAAAAAACAAGGGAAAAATAGGCAAAAATAAGGAAAACTGAGTGAAGAAGGATATATTAGAAGTGGATTTTTTTTCAGAAGGGTTATTCTTAGTATAAGGCAGCTGTTTTTCTTCTGTCAGTACCGAGCTAATCTGTTCTTGATTGCGTTTGACTCTCTCCATCTCTGGAGTGACCGGTGTGGGGGTTGCCTTCCCTAAGCCTTCTTTGTATACAACCTACAGACCACAAAGTAACCCACAGTCACAAAGGTACAGATCGAAAAACGTGATGTTACTGGTTTTAGAATAAACGCCATCCATTATGGAAAGGAAAAAAAAAGACAAAAAAAAGAGGAAAAATGGTATTAAAACGTTAATTGATAAAAAAATCTTTCACGTACTGTAATTTTAAACTATGACTTCGTAAATTTGAGGGGAAAAATTAGAGGGTTAAATAAAAACCAGGCAAACTTAGGTTATTTTTTTTTAAAAATAAATTAAAAAAAAAAGCTCTGTTTTAGCCCCTTTACTTCTTCCAGACAATACCGAGCTAATTTGTTCTTGATTGCGTTTCACTCTCTCCATCTCTGGAGTGATAGGTGTGGGGGTCGCGCGCCCCAAGTTTTCTTTGTATAACACCTGTGGGATACAGAACACGTACCCGGTATCTTAAAAAACAACAAAGAGTCAAAAGGCTTTGAACACAAGTTATTACTTCGTTATAAAAGTTCAAAAAAAGTCACGATGGGTTACGATGCGTAGCACTGCACAACAGCCAAGCACCTCACGTTATCGGGAGGGGTAAGAAAAACTGGAAAAGAACAGCTTGTTATAGCTGGGGGGGTTAAAAAAGGGCTCTATCCAGCTACAGCTGTGACCGTGGCTCTACAGGTCTTGGGGATGCTGCCTGTGTCCCCAGGAGCTTGCTGAGAAACGTTCTATCAACCCCACAGAGAAGGCAGCTCTGCCTGCTCTCCAGTTGCAGTTACAAAGCGAAACCGGGAATAATCAGGATGAGAAGCTGAAAGCGTGAACCTGACCCATCGGAGCTGGTGACGATCCCGAGAATCCCTGGCAGTGGGCAGCCAGCCGAGGCCGGGTGTCGGCGGTGGGCGCCCCGTCCCCATCACGGCACCGGCACACCTACACGTGGCCCCGGTCCATGAGGCCACCCAGAAACTCCCGGGTACGCCGCAGTGCTGGGCCAGGCAGCCCACGGCACCTCCACGGCCCTACAGCCACCTGTGGGCAGGGTGCTTGGGTTTTTGTTTGTCTTTCCCCCCCCCCCCCTCCACTGAAGTCAAATACCGCTGGAAAGCGACCGCCAGCACAGGGCCCCAGCGCTGCACCACGTCCCCGCAGGACCCGAGGCTGCTGGTGGCTGGATGGAGCCCCGGTAACGGGACCCAGCTGCAGAAAACTCCTAAGGTTTGGGGTCAGCGTGTTAACACTAAAGCCGAGTTATTTTTAGAAGAAAATAGATTAATTTGCAGAAACAAATAGATTTTTTTAAACTAAAATCAGTTTTCAGTTGGTAGTTAAAGGGTTACTTTTTTAAAATATAGGCACAAAGGAAAAGATAATCTATGTTTAAGGTACCGAGCTAATGATTTCTTGATTGCGCTTGACTCTCTCCATCTCTGGAGTGATTGGTGTTGGGGTCACTTTCCCCACATTTTCTTTGTACAAAACCTATAGGATACAAGGGAGTATCCAAAGATCATTAAAAGGTAACAACAAACCACAGTCACATACAGTAAAGCTTTGGGGTTATTACACCTAGGAGGGGTTAGGTCCTGAAGCAATGGGAGCTTGGCCGTTAAGCTAGGATGCAGCAACGGACCCGTACGGTATCAGTTGGCATGAAAGCAAAAGAATAACAAGAAACATTTTAAAAAGTTGCAAAGAACCAACGTCCATCAGAAGAAAGAGAAAAAAGAAGTCAGTTCTAGTAAAATCCTGCTTCAGACAGTGTTAAATAGAAGCTATTACAGCTCGTCTGTAATTTTTGCTATGACATGGTCTCATGTTTTTTAAAGTTAGGAAGCACAGATTATTGAAACCGCTATAGGCTGTTAAACACTTCAGATCTGTAGGAACTGGATTCCTGGTAAAAATACCGAGCTAATGATCTCTTGATTGCGTTTGACTCTTTCCATCTCAGGAGTGACGGGTGTTGGGGTGGCTTTCCCTATGTTCTCTTTATACAACACCTAAGAGACATAAAGGAGCCAAAGAAAGCAACAATCAATAAGCAGCCATCCGTAGACAAAGCTGAAGCCTAAGGCAGCTTTTGCTGTTATTTAATACCACTAGGCCTAGGCATTATATGTATGTTTAAGGAAGGCACTTAGCAACTTTGCAGTAGGCACACTGCATTTTTAACCAAGGATGACCCAATTCACCACCACATACTATACAAATGCGACTACAAACTACTGTGCTGAGGGACTGAGAACGTTACGAGTATTCAATTTATAACAAAAAGAACGTCAGCATTGCAGAGAAGATGAAGAAAGTTGGTTAAAAGGTTGTAGGATTAGAAAAGGGCATCAAAATAAGTCTTAACTAATCAAAAAGGGAAACAAGTCCCCGCTGTAAACCTCGGTGAGAGGTGGGTGAGAAGGAAGCACGTACTGAAGCTGCTTTAGAGCTAGGATTGGCATTATTCTCGAGCAAGTGTTACAAAGTCCATTTATTAAAACTGTTAAAATGTTCGTTTAAACAGAGTTAAAGGAAAGGGTTTTTTCTTGGCAAAGTACCGAGCTACAGATTTCTTGATTGCGTTTGACCCTCTCCATCTCTGGAGTGATGGGAGTGGGGGTTCCAGTCCCCACGCTCTCTTTGTACAACACCTGTGTGGTAACAAGAAGCATCCAAAACAAAATCAGAACTCAGTGACAATCACATTCAACACGAAACCAAACAGTTGAGGCTCCTGGATCTTAACCTGCCCCCATGCGGAGCTCTAAAAGCTGCCCCTGAAGGCATCGAAGATTGGGATTAGGTCTGAAGGCAAAGCTGTCCCTGCTTGTATCTGAGAAGGTGCAATGATGCGACACGGAAGCCTCTTACATCAATACTGCTGCACAACGACATTTCTGGGGTGGAGGGAAGCTTTTAGACTACCACTGAAACCTGCTGGAAAGTCAGACCCTCCCTACGCTATGGCAAGAGCACTAAAACTGGAAATTGATAGGATTTAAAAGCCAAAACATCAACAACAAAACAGTAAAAGGAAGTAAAAGGAAATGGGAACAGGGAGCAAAAACTGTTAAAGATATTGGGGGTTATGTAAATAATTACATAAAATAAGAAACGGTATGTAAGTAAGACTGGAAAATACAGCACAGCGAGGGAAAAAGGATATTTTAGCAATTGATTATGTTGATTACGTGGAAGTAAGGAGTGGAATTGTTCCATTTTTAATAAAGGTTAAAAAGTTCAATTTAAGTGGAGTTAAAGGGAATAACATCTTTTCCTCCACAAAATACCGAGCTAATGTGTTCTTGATTGCGTTTCACCCTCTCAACCTCAGGAGTGACAGGTATTGGGGTTCCTGTCCCCAGATCCTCCTTGTACAACACCTGTGGGCAATAGGGCTGGATTAAAAAGAAGAAACAAGCAAACAACAGTAACACGCAGCTTGCTAAGAATAAAAGAGTTTTTCAAAGTCGCTCTGAGCCAAAGCTTGGAATAAAAAAGTTAAAACCTTCCTAGAAACGATAAAGCTGAAGACATACCCTGCAAAGACTCCTGGCAGAAAGCTAGAATGCCTTTGCTACGTGTTTCTCAGAATCTATTTTAAAAAAAAGTCTCTGCAACAGTAGGTAAGGAAGACGGTATCAAATAAAATGCCAAAGGAACAAAGGAAAACCTGTTTCATTTACCCATTCCACGAACATCACAGCAGGTTAAGCTGGCTTGTATTAGAGCACTGTTACACTGAGCTCATTGCCACAGCTTGGTCAGGTGCAGATCGTTTAGATTTGATATGGAAAGTAAATAACATCAGGAAAAAAAAAAGAAACAAAACTGAGGATGAAATGATTAACAGAAGGAAAAGCTGGCTATAATTTAAGAATTTAAAAAAAAATAATCAGAATCAGAAGAAGGGTGGAAGCTAAAAATTGTTATTATTAACACTGCATAATCAAATCAGAGGAGCAAAAATGACGTAAGTAATGATTACAGAGGAAAAAATCTCAAAGGGAAGAGGATATTTCCTTTTAAGTTGATTAAAGGGGAACAAGAGCATTTGGGGGTAGTAAAATTATTTTTAAATAGATCAAAAGGGAACGTTCTGCTTTGCAAGCTGAAAAATACCAAGCTAAAGTGTTCTTGATTGCGTTTGACTCTTTCAATCTCAGGAGTGACAGGCGTTGGGGTTCCTGTCCCCACCTCCTCTTTGTACAACACCTGTGGGATAACAGGCCTACATGAAAGGGAGGCAGAGGAACAAGCAGACAACAGGAGCATTTTGTTTGCTGAGAGAACAAGAGGAACACAAGAGAGGTGTTTTCTGAGTTGCCCTGAACAATCACACAGATTAAAACCCCCCAGATCCACAGCTAGCTCAGCACCTGGATGAGTCAAGCACCAAACACCACCACAGCTTGTAGCAGGATGCTGGAATACCTTCCCGGCTGGGCTGGCTGCTTCTCAAGGTACATGTTTAAAACTGCTGGGCAGTTAGGACATTAAGTCTTTCATAACTTTTAATGACTGATTTTTTGTCTTTTCACTAGTGGTGAGGTAAAGTTGATCCTGGCTGTACTCGAGCTGTTGGAGGGCCAGGCCCTAATGCTCCATCCCCAAACTTTGCCACACACCACAATGACGAGTCAATCCTTTCCCTACGAGAAATGCTACCGATTATCCAGAATTGATCACCACAGAATCTGGTTTGCTCATTGCAAGAAGTACAAAGAGACATGATCCTCATACAGGTGTACGTATGAACTTGGTACAGGAGAAATTACAGATATCAGTTCTCTCCTACCTTGCTGGAAACTTTCCTCACCCCACAAAACACACTGACGCTGCCAGTTTGTTACCCTGCAAAGCTGGGCTTCCAGCATATCTACAGCCTACACCACCTGGAAATCCAGGCCACTGTCTTTCTGCTGCAAAATTAAAGACCTCCTAAAGGCAGAGGGTATCAAGTACAACAGAAAAGGAGCAAAGAAATAATCGTCATTTCATTTAGCCGCCCCACAAACATCCCAGCAAGTTACGCCGGTGTATTAGCACACTGTCACACCGAGCTTGTTGCCACAGGTTTGTATCAGGCCACAAATAGCTTGGTTTTTATATGCAGTAAAACCAGGGAAAAAAAAAAAAAAAAAACAAACCAAGGATTGAATTGTTTAAAAAAGGAAAAAACAGGTATTAAAGAAAAAAAAAAAGCTGAGTCAAAAAGAAAAGGATTGGAACACAGAATCTGAAAGCACGATGATCGATCAAAACAGGAAAGAAAAGGAGAAATGAAAAAACAGAGTAAGTACCAATTATAGAGGAAAAAAGGTCAAAACAAGGGGAAGAGGATGTTGTTCTTTGTGTAAGTTGATTACAGGGGAACGAGAGTATTTGGGGGGAATTAAAATTATTTTTAAATAGATCAAAAGGGAACGTTCTGCTTTGCAAGCCGAAAAATACCGAGCTAAAGTGTTCTTGATTGCGTTTGACTCTTTCAATCTCAGGAGTGACAGGCGTTGGGGTTCCTGTCCCCACCTCCTCTTTGTACAACACCTGTGTGGTAACACAGTAGGGTAAAAAAAATTAAGAACAAAAGGAAGAATGCATTTGATAGAGGGAACGTGTCACAGTTAACTTTTAGGCCCACCACATCTATTAGAAAGCAGGAAAAATTAGGAAGTTTAAACCAGTAAACAATTGTAATCAGTTCAAAGGAAGTGTTCTGAGACCCAGAAATACGGCATCCTAGGTATGCTATCTCAGGTATGCTTCAACACAACCACAAAGCATTAGGAACATGGAATTAAGCAAATTCAGAAAACCATTTTTCAAAAAAGGCAAAACACATCAAGCTTCACAAAAAGAAAAAGAAAAAAATAAAAGGGAAGCTTTAAAAATGAAAGGCCATGAAGCGTTATGTGTTAAGATTACCAAGATAACTTTTTAAAATGATTGCATAAAATATAACTAACAATGATTAAAAATTTAAGAGCAGGAAGGGAATGGCTCTAAGTTAATTACTGAGAGCAGAACATTTACAAGTGTTAAAGAGTCTTCTAAAATGAAGTTATAGGGATCATTGTCTTAGATTACAAAAAATACCGAGCTAAAGTTTTCTTGATTGCGTTTGACCCTCTCCATCTCAGGAGTTACAGGTACTGGGGTCCCAATTCCCAGCCCCTCTTTGTACAACACCTGTGTGGCAACAGGGAGGTATTTGGGGGTTTTGGTTTCGTAAGGAAAAAGAAGGGAAAGAGGAAGATGGGGGGGAGAGGGAGAGAAGAAAAGTAATTTAACACAGCAAAACTTCAATGTATGACAAGTACAATTTTGTCAGCCTTGTTCAAATGCTAGCAAAAAGAAAAAAAAAAAGCAATCCAAATAATCAGCTAAGGCTAATGTTCCTAGGTCTTCTCACCTGGGTGTGCCAGCAAGAACGCTTTTTTGAAAGCAGAGCTCAAACTCCTATTTACTTACATATAAGATCTTAGTGGTCAGCTTTGCCTCTAAGATTGCCTCTCACCAGTATAAAAGAGACACGATGATCACAGAGATGATTAACCGTGAAAATATAATGGTGGTGGCTTCTCTGAACTGTCCTACTGATCTCAAGTCAGGTCTGAATTTTGTATCTGTCACATCTGAATTTGGTCAGACTGAGTCAAAACGAGTCCCAAGACACTACAATTAAAACTGAAATATACTACAAAATCACAACATAAAGCACTTCCAGTTGTGCAGGGGGACAGGAACGTGTTCAAAGCAGAAACAATTCTGGATAGAAATGCATTGCTACAGTAACATTTCCCTTAATTACACAATTTTCTTCATTTTTCACATTATAGTGACACAGGGATGCTGCCCAGGTTTTCTTACAAAGACCTGTAGGATATAAGAAAGCATCCAACACAACAAAACCAGGAAAATACAAACACAGTCCGGGTGCATTAGGTTGCATTGCTTCATAGTGTTAAGAGTTCATTTTTCATTTGCACTACACCAGTGTGGTGAGCGAGAGGACTGTTAGAAGGATCGACTTTGTTACTGAGGAGAAGTCACTCAGAAAGTCACTGTTTTGGTGGGCAGAAAACATAAGGAACTGCTTAGCTGCTTTAAGTAAATGGGGTTAACATTTCACAGCTGGAATAATTTAATGACAATTAAGTTAGACTGAGGTAAAAAAAAAATATATATATATATATATATATATAGGATACTGACAAGGTTTTAGTTATTTGATTAAGAAAAGGTTGTTCAAAGTTCAACAAAGAATTGAAATAAAAAATTAATATGGAGGAGTTAAAGGGATTCGATTTGCATTCTGAATGGTAGGCTGTGTTTCATTTAGTACTACCGAGCTAATGTTCTCTTGATTGCGTTTGACTCTCTCCATCTCTGGAGTGACCGGTGTGGGGATGCCAGTCCCTAAGCCCTCTTTGTATAACACCTGTGAGGTACAAGAAGGTTTCCACAAAAACAAACCAAACCAAACCGAAAAACCACCACACTCAACACAGGCAAAATAATTAAATCTCACTATTTTGTGAGTTATGTTTAGTGTTATGGTCACTTTTTAATTAATTACACACTTGTTCTAGAGGCTAATATTAAGGAATTGGCTGGTGGTTGATTATTCTGTAAATATGACTACAGACACTAGGAGATAAAGGGTTAAGGTAAAACAAACATGGGGAGAGACACCGGATTGATTTCACGGCTTACTACCAGCTTTGTTTCTTAAAAGAAATTTATGAGAAGTTGTCAATCACTCAAAAAAGTTAAACCACAAAAAGGTGGAATAGTTGAGTTAAAAATATTGCCAGGGCAAAGAAAGAAGGGTGAGATTCTAAATCACTGAAGGAAACCAGGGCACGTGTTAGGATGTTATGCAAAAATGAATCGCCTTTTTTTTTAAATACCGAGCTAATGTGTTCTTGATTGCGTTTCACTCTCTCTATTTCGGGAGTGACAGGTGTTGGGATACCTGTCCCTAGGTCCTCTTTGTACAATACCTGCAGAACACAAGCACCCAGAAAGGTGAGAAGATCATATTCCTTCCGTAATACCTACAATACATTTGGATAGGCAATTTACCTGGTTAACAGATAAATACAATCTGGGATTATATGCAAACACGTGCAAAAGGTATTTTACTCAGTAGGTACAGTCACCAGCTCAGCAAAGCTCTTGATGCCTATATTTAGGTGCTTGAAAACACAGAAGTCAGAGGGCTTCATTATAATAGGACACAAATTTAAATACTCTGCTAATCTGGCATGAGAGGTAGGTATTTTCTGCTTTTCATTTTAGTTTAGGAAATGTCATAGTACTGCTTTTCAGGCAGTCAATATTTCCTGAGGTATTTTTTCATAGAGTTAACAAACAGCTGAATTTAGTTGTGGGCTACATTTCACTTTGATCTCTGTTTTTTTTCAGAACATTATCATGTTACTTCATTTTAAGGCTCTAGTGAGAAAACAATCTCATATTACTAGATTTAACTTAACCTACAACTGTTTGATCAAAAATTGCCTTTTCCATGATGGAAGACATGTAGATGTCCTGTCTAAAACCTACTCATGTAGAAACGCATTACAAATACTTGCAAACTGCATTTCATTGGTTGACATTATTGAAAAAAAGAAAAAAAATGCAAAAATAAAGGATTCACAGCAAGAGAAAACGAATTATGTAACTTGAAAGTTAGAAAAATGAAGAATCGTTTGAAAAAAATCAATTATGCACTAGTGACCTTGTACCATAAACAGCTCAAGAGGGAATCAGTACTTAAAATTAGAGACAGTAAATCATGAGATATTCACTGCACAGTTGCCATTGCTGCTCAGCATCGTATAGCAAATGTCTGAGGTACCAATAATCGAAAGAACATATCCTTCCTCAACATTGCATTCAGGAAATGCTGGCTCAAAATCTGGATAGCAGGGTTCAATTATCAGAATCTACACTTAACTAGATATAGGAAAGGCCGGATACTTCTTCCCATTTAAAACTGTTACTAGTTTTTGTGACTACAAAAAGAGGCTCCATTTATTTTTTCCCCACAAAGTTCTCTCTAGCTGCTCTTTTTTTTTTTTTTTTTTTTGGAATATTTTTAAGGTATCATCTGGGTATTTTTGTTTTTAGTTCTGTGTTTAGAAAAGGTCACAGAAATAATGCAGGGAAGTGGCTGATGGTAACGATTGCTGCAAAGTTCAGATATTCAAACTTCCTGACGCTGGCTATGGGGATTTAAGGGATCTGTTCTTTCAACAATAAATACCACAAACAATATCAAAGGCTGGAGCTTGAGCTCTGCAAGATTATATAGGTAAGAAGAAAATATTGGCCACTACCGAGCTGATGTGCTTCTGTGTCTCCTTGACACGTTTCACTTCGGGGAGATCAGGAATTGGAGTTCCTTTTCCAATACTCTCCTTGTACTTAATCTGCAAAGGCAGAGACATTAGCAATAATTAGATTTAAGCACAGCTGATGCATGTATGGGTAACAAATTGCATGACTAAAGAAACACAGGTCATTTACACAAACTCACTGAAGTCTCAAGTACTAGATGCATTCTAATGGCAAAGAAGTTAGCAAGGAACTTTCTTTTAGAATTACCTATTAGATAACTCAGGCCACAGCCTAAAAATATAGTAGTTTAAGAATAACTCAGAGCAGGGTAAAGAAGCATTCTCATATGAACCAAAAGTTTTCAGCTGAAACTTAAAATTTGAGTATCTAATATCTTCCAGGTGCTTAACTTCAGCAAGAACAAAACCCCTGATTTATAACAACTGAACCATTTCAAGGTATCTGACATTGAGTTCCATAAACCTGTGATGTTAAAAACTACAAATAAAATAAAAATCTAAAAATCTTAGCTTAGTGGCATTAAAATAGGCACCTGAATTGACACGCAGATTAATTATAGCATTAACCTGATTTCAAGACAGCTGAGAATTTCAAAGATCTCATGGGCTTCAACATGAGCAGAAAGCTGGTGCTAAATACTCCCATCATCTTTATAAGCAATCTGCTAGAAGGTAACTGCTGTGGAGATTGCACCATCAATGGCGCTTTCATAAAAGCACCATCTAGAAACTGTTGTAGATGCCTTTGAACAGATCTGATATGATGTGGGCTTTCTAGCCATGAAAGCAGAACTCTGGATTTGTAAAAATCTATTCAACACAGCTGAGGGTCATCATACAATATTTTAGCAATTAAGTCTTTGATACCGGTGCTATTTTCATTTCTACTTTAGCATAACAACAACAACAAAAAAGAATAGTATTTCACAAAAACATATTTAACATAATAATGGCTGAAACATTAGTATCTCTTATACTAAAATAATGTCAGAATTCAAATAAAAAGCATGACAAAAATTACAAATCTTGAAAGAGTTACATACAATTATTACACTGTATGAGTGTTACAACTTTTTAACAGAATATAAAGGTTTTACAAGACATGCTTTAGTAGGCTTTAACACTGCCTGTGCTAACATCCTCACGGACAAGCTAACTAAGTGTGGGTTAGCTAAGTGCACAGTGAGGTGGGCTGACAACTGGCTGAGTGACCAAGCCCAGAGCTTTGCGACCCGTGGCACAAGGGCCAGTTGGAGACCAGTCACCAGTGCCCCAGGGATCAGCGTGGGGGCTGGTACTGTTTAACATAATTGGCGACCTGGGTGCTGGGACAGAACGCACTCTCAGCAAACTTGCAAATGACACAGAGCTGGGAGAAGTGTTTGTAAACCTTATGGTTGTGCTGCCACCCAGAGATGCCAGGCTGGAGAAATAGGCCAACAGGAACCTCAAGAAATTCAAGGGGAAATGCAAAGTCCTGCACGTGGGGAGGAATAAGCCCAGGTATCAGAACATGCTGGGGGCTGACTGTCTCGGAAGCACCTTTACAGAGAAAGACCTTGGTGACATGGTGGACGATGAGCTGACCATGAGCCAGCAATGCACCTCCTGGCAAGGGAGGCCAACAAAATCCTAGCGTTGTTCAGGTAGGTTATTCTTCCCCCTACTCAGCACCAGTGAGGTGGTATCTGTAGTGCTGCGTCCAGTTCTGGGCTCTGCAGTACAAGAGAGACACAGACTTACTGGGGAGAGCACAGCACAGGGCCACAGAGATGATTACGGGACTGGAACGTATTTGATATGTGAAGTGGCTTCGAGAGCTGAGATTCATCAGCTAGTAGAAGAGTAGGCTCAGGGGGAACTAGTCAACTTGTATAAATACCTCAAAGGTGGGAATGAAGATAATGGAGCTGAGAATAACTTCTAAGTAGTGCCTAGTGACAGGACAAGAGGTAATGGGTACAAGTTAAAAAATGGGACATTCAAACTGAACACAGGAAAACAATTTTTTACTGTGAGGGTGGTCAGATACTGGGACAGGTTGCCATGAGAGGTTGTGGAGTCCTTTTGAATACCTTGAATCCTTTGAGATGTTCAAAACTCAACCTGGGAAACCTGCTCTAGCTGAACGTGCTTGATCAAAGGGCTGGGAGTAGAGGATGTCTTGAGGTGCCTTCCTACCTAAACAATTGTTTGGTTCTCTGCTAAATAAACTGCATTTGGGATGGGATTAAAATCATGACAAGAGCTTTCATGTTTTAGAAATGGACTGTAAGTAACAAATTGATGTTAATCATTAGAAAGATTATTAAATCACAAGAATAGACAAAAAATTTTAGAAAGTAACCTTTAGCTGGGTGGATTATTGCCAAAACACAGTTAGAAAAATTTTAAGAAGTAAAAGGGAAAAAGAATATTATTTTAAGTTGAATTAGCACTTGTTGAGTATTAAAAATCAATTGCTTTGTACCGAGCTAATTGCATCTTGTGTTCGTTTAACTCTCTGCATCTCTGGCGTCTTTTCAATAGTAGTTCCAGTTCCAATATCTTCTTTATATAAAATCTTAGTATTTAGAATCAAGACAACAAGGTTAAGCATACAAAACACAACATTATTTCTTCTAGAGAGTGAATAGATTCTCATGAGGAGTGATTTGCACGCAACAATGCAGGCTGAAAGCCAGCTAAGAGGATCTCCAGTCACTGCTTATTGCCTATCTGAAGTCTTATTTACTATGAGTGCCATGTGTGCAAAAAAGGGGCCGATGATTTACATTTGTAGTAATGCATTTTAAGTGGAATATCAAAACATTTGTAGACCAATTTTAGGATTGAAAACTAGTATTTGTTCTTCTTGTGTAAAACATACCAAAACAAAATTAGAAGAAATTCCATCTACTTACTAGACTATCAGAACTAGTGGCAAAATGATACAGCAGACAACCGGCACTTCATGGTAATACATGAAATGTGAAGCGTTTTGGGCAGACACTTCACTTATCACTGGAAGAAAAAGCTGAAGACTGCCCTACTTACATGACAACAGAACAAAAGAAAGGTGGACACTCGTAATAACACTTTAAGCAGAAGGCTGACTGTTTAACTATATCACAGCTATGTACATGGGAAAGAGTGCAGTCAGGGAACTCCACAAGTGACAGTAGGTATAATGAAGTTGCATAAACCACCTGATCAGTTTGAAAAGTTCTTATGCACATTTAAGCAGGTCAAGAACATAGGTATCTGTACGGGAAAAGCCTAAAATTAGATTTACTCTGCAGGTGGTGAGGCACTGGAGCAGGTTGCCCAGAGAAGCTGTGTATGCCCCATCCCTGAAATTGTTCAAGGCCAGGCTGGATGGGGCTTTGAGCAACCTGGGCTGGTGGGAGATATCCCTGCCCGTGGCCGGGGGGATGGAAATAGATGGGCTTTAAGGTCCCTCCCTTCCAACCTCAACTGTTGTATGATTCTAAAGTAATTATTTTATTAAACACATTAAACTGCAGGTGTTTTGGAATGAGCACTGAAAACAGAAAATAACCATACCGAGCTGAAATTCTTCTGGTTTTCTTTCACACGCAGCATTTCTGGTGTATCTTGTACAACTGTAACTTTTCCTTTGCTGTTCTGTAGGTCCCACTGATACTGAAGCTGTTGAAAAAGTTGAAGTAAAATGCCAAATGTTGTCTCTACACCATAAGCATTTACTCACCAAGCTTTCTTTGAAGCTAAGAAAAATAAAGTATTTTTAAGGACAGCTTTTAAAGAGACCACGTTAACATCACCATTAGTGATATAAAGACATACAGTTATAAATATTCTCACTTAAATTATTAGTGGGAGATCCTTAACTAGGTTAATCAAAAAATCTTGAAAGGTGCCAGACTATGGCATCTAAACCAATTAAGTCTCAAAAATTACAGATTTCAAGCCAGACTGTGGAGTAATTGTTCATGTTTCTGACCATACAGTGCTGCAGTTAAGTCTCTACTGACTACAACTTCTGTAAGTATAACTCTCTATTATTAGCAAAGGAATTGTAAAAGCACTGCAGAACGATATTTTTTTTCAATAAAATTACAGACTCATTTTTGTTTCCCTGGGTAAGTGGGCTGCTGAATCCATAGGGGACCCACCGGGGATCCCTGAGAATACAAACGCAGCCTAGTTGGGATTCTAGTGTGATATTGGGACGTTGTTAAGTAACAAAAAAGCTGAACATTTTTAATTATTTGACAGTAACAATGTTTGTTATGTATATACATACTGTGCTAAAGTTCTTTTGATTCTCACGGACTCTCTGCATTTCTGGTGTGTCTGCTACAGGCACATAGTATGGCATGGTCCTTTCTGCATCTTCCTTGTACTTTTTCTAATACAAAATACAAAATGCATTCCATTAATTCAAAAGCCTGACTTTATTTATTGTTGCATAATGCTCATCTTAATGGAAAAGTGAGTGATTCTGTTTCAGATTACACCTCTGCATAAGACTTATTTTAGACATTTAGATTTATTAAGGAGTAGGAAAATTCAGCTAAATCTACTTACAACTAAATTTGCTTTGGTATTGCAAAAATAATAGAAATGATTGTTCCATTTTATGCAGTATTACAATAAATTAATTTCAATACTGGTTTTCAGTAAGAGATGCCACATCACTGTTCCACAGAAACTTGTTTTTCTGATGTATCTCCTTTATGTTGTGACAGGTGATTCAGGTGCTATCCAAATTACACCTACTCAAGGTTCCCACCTGAACAATGATCACATCTTTTCACTCTGTTTACCTGGCTTGAAAGGTTTTTGACTTGCTGGGCATGAATAATCTCTGGAGTATCAACAACACTCGTGTAGTTGGCTTTCTCCATTTCCGCCAACTGTTTGTATTTGATCTGTTAGGGAGAGATAAGGGAGAGATCACATTTAAGTGCTGTTATCTTTGCAACAATTTTCACAGTATTTATTCAGAAAGAAAACAAACAAAAAAACCTGCTAGCAAATTTTTCTTTAAAAAAAGACATCAGACATGATAAATGGATTATTCACACAGACCTGACTGGCAATGTCAGTGGCATTCTTTGCTCTCACAAAATCCGGTGTCTCCAAAGCCAGTTCTGTCAGACCTTTTCCTCTAATTTCTAATTCCAAGGCTTTTTTGTACTCTTTCTGCAGATTAAGACAATAGACACATATTTTATTGATGTGAAAGCAATCCCTTTGGCAACTTCAGTTATTTTCATGACCACATCACAAAACAGGAATACTACTAATAAAAACATACAATTAAACACCCACATGACATAACTGAAGTGTTTACTTTATAACTTAAATCTTGAGAACAAACAGCCCAGCTGCAGCAGCAAATGGAGGCACACTGCAGGCCAGCTCACTATGAAATACTTATGATACCAGTCCACTTTGTAAATAACACAGCTTACACATCCTGACTGTCTGTTGGCCACCTCGCTCCATCGAGATGGGGAAAAGTCTGCCTTGGCCAACAGCCCTGCAGCTGATGCAGTCAAAAACAGTTTATCTGTTAACTATCTGACCGCTGATTGCAGTACCTGTTTCTTCTTCACTTAT
Organism: Heteronetta atricapilla; assembly: GCA_011075105.1. NCBI lineage: Eukaryota > Metazoa > Chordata > Aves > Anseriformes > Anatidae > Heteronetta > Heteronetta atricapilla. Next base: position 37,416,868 of record CM021737.1, read on the forward strand.
CTTACTGATAGTGACTGCAAAGCCAGAAACAGCTCACTTACAAGTTCAGGCTCCCAGTTTCAGACTTAGTCACCATACACATTCTTTTTTTTTTTTTTTCTCTCTACTCAAGAATTTGTAGGGAATTACTACAGCCTAGTGTTATATGGCTATAAGCATTTGTCCATCTGGAGTTGTTGCCTCTATTCAGGTATTTTCCAAATAGCTTCTGACATACCTCATTCAGGATTTGAGTTGCATTCTTTGCTCTTAACATGTCTGGAGTCTCCTCTAAAGCTGTTAACCCTTTACCTTTGACACCTTCCTCCAGATCCTTCCTGTACTCTTTCTGCATAAGAAAGAAAAGGAAAACTGCAATGACAGACTAAAAAGAGTTCCACACTCTACAGCTTTATTGCAAAAATAAAAAAATAATAATCCAAAAGCTCCAAAAGAAAAATTAAAAAAAAACAAAAGACCTTTTAAAACAGCAAAGGTAAATAGTTATATAAGAACTACTGCAATGGAACAGTGTATAGTCATTGTTCAAGACAAAATGCAAGGGCACACACAAAGACATCCTGCCACGTACCAGTTATGCTGATGAATGTCAGGAAAGGACACAGTAAATATGAATACAGTTAACGGACAATAATAAATGTACATGACAAATTAGATCACAACACAAAGTATTTATAAAACATGCTTAAAATGAATGGTTAGGAAAAAAAAAGTGGTGAAGAAGAAATGTTGCTGAGTATACTTAGTGGAATTATTTAACTTGACAGAGGAAAAAAAAACAGAACAATTGCTACCTCGCTTGCTATTTTGGTTGCATATTTGACATGTAATAAGGATGGTGTAATCTCCAAGCCAGTAAGGTTTCTGCCCTTAATGGACTCTTCAAAGTCCTTCTTATATTCTTTCTAATGAGAGTAAGAAGAAAAAAAGCAAAATAGCAAATATTTATTATAGTATTTTAAATTATATTTTAAAACTTCTGGGAGGATGGAGAAGAAGTAGCAGTATTATGTCATGATGACAATCTTCTATAGTCAGTGATGCTGACAGAGAAAGAATAAACCCTCTTTCTGTTGAAGTTCATGAAACAGCTCATTTTTTATTTTTTTTCTCCTACTTATATACGCAGAGAAAACATTCAATGGATTCTTTCAAAAGTAATGACTTAGGGCCTTATACAAGTGTTTTTCAACATGTATAAGCCTTCACCTGCAACAGAACAAGATAATACTTCAAACAGAAAATAACTGCTTCAGGAAATAGAATGACAGGTCAGCAAAGAACACTGTGACACCAGAGACAAACAGGAAATAAATGGGTTTTTCAAACACAGAGTTCTCCAGTGAAAACAAGAAACAGCATGCTTTTTGTGGACTGTAATAATTGACATCTATAGTATACTCCTGTTGCAAATACTGAAGTGATGTGTATTTCATATTACATTTCTTGTAAATACTCTAAATACTCAAAATTTGCTTAAGCTTCATTTACTGACAGCTTCTTGATGAAAAATTGCAGAAAACATACACTTCATAGTGACAGAGGAAAATTTCATGTATTTCAAATACTGTATTTTATAACCAATATAAAGAAATGTGTGATACAACAATAATTTGTCAAAGTCTATCGGCATTCACAAAACAAAAGTATAACAGCATGTCTAAACCACTTTATCTATTTTAACTATTTTTAAACTATTTAAACTAACTTTAACTAGTTTAAGTATAAAAATAAACATTGAAGTTTATTTAGTCTATCGTTACTGATTTTAACCTTACCTCACTCTGCATGAGCTGAGACTCCTTTGCAGTGAGGTATGTTGGAGTTTCAAAATCCAACATAGGTTTACCTTTTTCCTTCTCATATTTTTCTTTGTATTTCACCTGAGAAGAAAAGAAAAAAGTTACCCTTCTAAATAATCAAAGAATCAATTCACCAAATAATATTTGCCTACTCTGGTTAACTTATATCTGGTAAAAAATGAACTTCTAAGACTGTTTATCTTCCTGAAATCCCTATCACTGATGCTAAAACGTAAAACCAAGTCAGCCTTGCAGCAAAATATGTGTGGCCTAAAATTCTACCATTATATTTCCTGTTGCAAAGAATATGCAGTATCAGCTCTGATTTCCATAAATAACTGATCATAGGAAGGAGGACAGGTAGCTGTAAAAATCTAACTTGAAGGCACTGAGGTTGTTCCTGACCCTGCTTTGAGTTCAGCCAGTTACATGTTAATGGATTGCTGGAATGTTAGTGACAGGGCCTGAAAAGATGCAGTTCAGCATCTTCCTACCTAATTCTACACATGTCTGTACAGGAAGTAAAAAGTCCACCAAAATGAAGATATTCTTGCTTCAACTTACAGTATCCAGCCTTTAGGGCATCAATTTTCAAACTGTTGCATGAAGTAATGCTATGTCTTTGGCTCAGATTCCAGTCTCAAATGAGTGGTGACTTACACTACAAACTGATGAGCAACCATATTCTTAGTCCTCTGCTATGTAGTTTTTGCTCTTCTGTGCTATTATTCTGTACCAGAACAAGACCTACAGTCCTTCACATTCTAGCAGTTACTTCTCTCTTGCTTTAGGGCCAATAAATACCTGGAATAGATAGGACTAGAGACTAAATTAGAGGATAAATTTCTGTGGAATGATTCACCATTTGCTGTATTCCAGAGGGAAAAGGTGTCAACAGGCACATCTAAGAGCAGCAGTAGATAGTGATTTCATTAAAGGAATTATGTATGCAGACAAATAATGGCAGAGCTCTCCTTTGTATCACTTGAGACTAGAATGGATAAAGCAACTGAAAGTATACTGTCAACAACAACCCTACTTTTTTCAATTTCCAGTTTCCAAGATAATCAAATCTTCTTTTCTATAGATGAAATTGCCCCAATAAATGTGTTATTTAAGATCCAGATACAACAGGAATAAGTAACTTTGAGATCTACTCTAGAATGAAGAAATCATTCATATGGCTATTTTGCATGTGTTTAAACGTGCAGATGTATGAGTATTTCTCATTGACTTGTTGAGTGTGAAGTGTTCACAAAGCAGAAAGGCACAGAAATTACTATACATTGCAGAACTTACTAGGTTGATTTCAGTGATGGAGACTTTAGTACTCAGTCATTGGGGTTAATGAGAAACACGCGACCAACTTACGTGGCTCTGTAGTTCTGATGCCTCCCTTAGGTGAACCTGTTCAAGATTATCTGGCACCACATGGTAGTGACCCTTACTCTTCTCATACTGCTTCTTGTACTGGTACTGAAGGGAAGGTGTCAAAAATCATCTCAATAAAAAAAAAATCCCTCAGCAAATTTACTTCTTAGGTCCAATCAAAGCAACACTTCAATGGAACATCAAAGAGAAATTAGAAAGACAAAAAGCTAAACAAAAACAAGAATTTTAACTCCCAGTATCAGATATCACTTTTAAAGATGTGGGTGAAAAGTTATCTTTTTTGGTCATTTCAATTGCAGAAAAGATATTTCAAAACAAAGATTAAAAAAAAAAAAAAGAGAGAGAAAAAAAGTAAACAAGAAAGATAAAGAAAACACAGTGGATACATGAAAAGGCTGTTCCAAGCAATAATGACTTTTGTCTTTTCTCAATAAAATTATTGAGCACTTTGTTAGACATAATTCTGTACCTCTATATTAGGAGGATGTTAAACATAAAAATGACATAAAAAAGCAGACCAAAAAAAAAGTTTTAAATATATTAAGCAGTATAGGAAAAATAAAAAAAAGAAAGAAAGAAGAAAATAGTACTTGTTAGTGAGGTGCAATCTGTTAAAATGTAATAAAGAATGAATCCACTAAAAATGATTAGAGGATTTAAAACACTAGCAGTTCTACAACTAATAAGGATTTCACTTCCCAGGGAACAAATGGGACAAAGTTGCTAATTGACTAGGAGACAACCATTAGAACGTAGAGAAGAGATCACTACCAGGTGATGCACCATGAACAATAATAATTGCTTCCTTAGCAATCATTATGGAAATAGTTAGCAGAGGTCAATTCAGAACGGAATCAGCAGGAATGAGAAAATCAAATGGATGTGGGGTTAGTTAATGAGCTTACAGCACTGGCGAGTTGGCTTGTACTCAGGACATGGTTCATGATCAGCGACTCAGACATGTCTGTAACAGGCTTATGAAGTTTCTTTAGATCTGCCTTGTATTTCACCTGAAGAGAAGAAAGGACAAACATCAGGAAAGAAGGCTGCTGATAAAACCTGTGATGCCTAATGTGTTAATGACACAAAGGAGGTCTTTCCTATAGGACATTTGAAACTTTTAATTTCCCTGCAGGAAAAGTGTGAGCATACCTCACTAGCCATGTTGTGAGCATCTTTCATGGTCTTGTAGATTTTAGCCTCCTTTAAATCATACTTGGGCTTTTTACCCATCTCTTTGGAAAAATTCTCCTTGTATTTCACCTAAATTAAAAAAAAAAAAAGAAAGAAAGAAAAAAAAAGATATTACATCTGTTCTTGAGCGTTTGCTTGTTTGGGGGCAGAAGGCAAAGAGACCCGAGTACATGCCGATTTTAAGCGGAAGAACAAAAATGCAGTAACTTGAAGGCATCCGATGGAATAAACGTTATTTTTAAAGATCACCTGACTTAGAAAGAAAATCTATATTTGAATTTACAAATTATCACTAGCAATTTTTCATTCAGTGCACATGTAACACCTCCTCACCGTAAAAATAGTGACAGACATAGTCAAGAGAAATACACTGACAACATACAGATACATTCTGACCCTTTGTGAGATGAAGAATTTCTCATTCAGTGACAGCTATACGTACATAAAAGATACCGTATTTCACAAAGAGACAAAAACTGACATAAGCATGAGTATTTTTTAAAAACTTTTAACATACTTCTTGCTGAAAGACAAGCTTTAAAAACTACCTGAGCACATACCAGCACTGAAGATGGCAATGGAACCAATACTTACATACATTGTTATATACAGACTGGGTTTTGTATGGAACAGAGATAAAGAAAGATGATAATGATCACATACAGAATAGTGATACAATTAATTATTAGGATCTAAGTTGCATAAAAGACTTAGTAACACTTCCAAACCACATCAGATTAATGTTTGCAAGGTAAACCACAGCAATGTGAATCAGTGTTTTAGCAGACCCAGTCTGGAGGCACATATGCAAGTTATTTGAGTAAGTTTTGCTAATGACTTCAGTGAGGGAATGTCCTTCATCCATCATGACTTATCCCATCCCACTGCTGCTAAAGGCCAATTCCTCATTATTTCTTGTGGACCTGTAAAAGGCTGCTCTATTAGGAACATTTTTGGTCTGTGTGTATATCTCCACAAAAACATACAAAATTGTTTCGGAGGAGTTACAGAAGATTGCAAGGAAAAAACTCAAGGTATTAAAGATTGGCCCTCAATAATTTAGCCTGAAGTTCTGACTTTTCTAAACAGACCCCACAGTTAGTAACTATGCTCATCACCATTATAGTAGCCATCAGTAGAAAAATTCTGAGGATTTCCTATGTCTTCCCTGTAGTAGTATTCTGACTGCATGGAAACGGGTGAGGCAATATTTCTTTCTGCTTACCAGTCCACATTTACATGGAGATATTTTATACTAAATAAACCAGCAACCCTCACACTTGGCCTACAGAACAACAAATGAGAACTGGCACTTGTCTTTCTGAAAGAACTTGATTGTTTTCAGAACCAAAATAATACATGTAAGAAGCATACATAAAACTGTGGTTGATAAGGAAAAAGGATTAATGGTTCTTCAGAAAAAAAAAAAAACAACTGATCTCTCAAGAAGTATTTATATGAAAATTGAAATGAAAGAAATAAATGCTGAAGAACTAAGTTGAAGAACAGCTGAATCCTGCTAAAGCTTTTTAACTTAGAATGACAATTACAGAAATGTAAACAGATTATTTTATATTAGTAGAAAAAGAAAGATGCTTGGAAGCAGAATTAAATCACATTCCACAATCACATTTTACACTTCTGAATTCATTGGCATATTCTTGCCTATGCAGTCCCGCATTGCTCACGCTGTATTGCACTGCCTCTCTCTTGCTTTGCAAAATATGCCAGCATTCAGATAAAACACACAGTGAAACAGGCAAATCCACAAATTGCTTAACCAATGTAAGAAAGCAATATTTTTGACATAAAAGGAATCAGTATTAGTTCTGATCTCACAAAAATTAAAATCAAGAAGTATACAAGACAGTTAAGTCATGCAAGCTATGCAAAATATGATGTAGATCAGACCCATCATGCCAGATTTTATAAATGCAGAAGAAATGTTATTGGAAGACTTATGCAAACTTGAGAGCAAGGATGCCAGACAGATGAAATACAACCAAAAAAAAAGGCAAGTAGATTCACAAGCTGCTTTATAAAGAAGCTTTATAAAGAAGACACAATGCTTTATAAAGAAGAAATTTATGAGAATAAATACCCAAGAGAAAAATAAAGTGAAAGATGATGCCAATTAATATTTGCCACTTTACTCCCCTCTGAAATAGTTGGTTTTCTCTCAGGACCAAAATAATCTCAACACAAGTTTATAATACTAAGAGGAGAGCTGGCTAGCATTGGAGCAAAAGCATGTAAAAAGAGGAGCTCATTATCTCTGAATGGGAATAAACATAATTTCTTCTTCTTCTTGCAGTTCAATTGTTCTGGACCAGGTGCCAGTTTAAGAGTCCTTGCTTCTACTGAAATTATTCTTTTTTTTTTTTTTCCTAACAAGCATGGTGGCTGTCATTCAAGCATGCAGCAGTTACATGCAGTAGTCACGGCTAGATCTGGAAAAAACCATAATCCCCCTTTTTTCATTTGGAAATACAAGCGCAAAATTGAAATGCAGAGATCTACCTGCTGCCATTTCAAAACCGCTATGCAGGTTTTTTGTTTTCCAAAGGTCTTGAGGTGGCAAGAAATGTAAGAAAATATGTGTCCTCAAACCACTACAGTGTGTACTTCTCAGAGCTTTAGGATTTAATCATACACTGTGTGCTTCCATTATGCCACTCCAGAACAGAATAGTTTAAATAGAAGTCTGAACAGAATAGTTAAAATAAAATTTAAGTGTGAATCTTCTGCATACGGAACAACTGCTTACTAAAAATAATCTGCACCATTTGGGGGTTTTTCATATGCATATTTGTTTCGGTGCATTCTCAGGAAAACCAGATCAAACTTATATGGCTGGTTTTATCTTCGGGGGTGAAAAAGGTTAGCTTCCACATTGCATTGGGAACTTCTATTAAAAACACTGGAAGTTCCAAAAGTTCCTGAAGGGCATAGGGTTTGAAGCCTTATGTGGTATTTCTGAAAGAGACAAATTCCCATGCACTTAAATCCCATGCAGTCTTTCCAGAAGAAAGAAAAAAGAGCAGTCTCACAAGTTTTGCTACATTCAACACCTTTGACACAAAAAGAGCTGGTGCAACTGGTGCATCAGAAACCATTTAACAACTTGGAATTGTAAGTACGCAAGAAAGAGATGCATAAAAATGGCATTCCCAGTTGTGTCACTTAAAATTATCTTACATGACTACTTAGCATATTAGCTTTCTTAAACGTTCTCATCCATGGGGTATCATAAGATGCAGCTCCGTGCCCTCTCATATGGCGCTTGAGGTATTCCGCCTATAATGCGTAGCAAGAGAGCAAGATCAGAAATGCAAACAATAACAAGATTAAAGCATGAAGTGGTGAGAAAGAACCAAGTAGAACTGAGGACCTGGTGAAACAAACAAACAAACCAAAAAACAACCACAGAAAAGCATGTGCTTCAGAATTACTGGAGAATGTGTCCATTGCAAAATCAAACTACGCAAGCTTCTATCAATAGAGCATATTAACTCCAAAGTAGAAGATTTTTTCGAAGGCACAAAATATAAAGAAAATGGCCAAAAGAAACTGAATGTCCCTCTCATAAGGGATGAATAAGAAGAGTTAGGTAAGAGGCTGCTTCTTTTAAGGCCAATACTCAGATAAAGGGAAAAAAAAAAGAAGAGAAAGAGACAACATGGCTGACACATCAGCCTCAGTCCTTAAAAGATCTTGTCATGGTGTCATTTAGTGTGAGGGAATTATATCTGCATACAAGTGCTTATTTTCATTTATTTTTTTCAAAATATTCTGCACAAGTGAATAACTTATCTGTGTCCAGTTCACCACCAGAGACAAGAGAGGTGCTACAGCTTCTAGGCTTTTGCAGAAAATGCTTCTTAATTCCAGCAACCCTTAATTTTCAGGCAACCCTTTCTTGAAAACTATCATCTGGCTTTTAGAGGTAATGATAGTCTTCCGCTTTGATCTTTAGGATGTACAGATTTATGCAACCTAACAACTCTGGACCAATGGAGTCTTGTAAAATAATTCTCTTTGTATCAACTCTTTTCAGCATTTCAGATAATTTATAAATTTGTAAGTGGCAGTTATTCAGGTACCTGTATGTGAATGTTCTAACTTTCCATACTCCATCAAGATAAGAAACCGGACATCGCAGAACTATAAATAACATTTTTAAGAAGATGGAAACACTCAAAGATTTTAGAGATGACAGGACTAAATACAGAGAAATTATATGCCTGGTCTCCGCACTTCTGTGAATCCTCTCTGCAGTCTGTACAGAGGGATCGCTTCTGCTCCCATTGAAGCCAGCAGACTTTGAGTATCTGAGCACAGTTATCCACCAGCCTAGTTTTCGGGAAAGTGATTGAATGCGCTTTGGGAAAGTGACATACACTGAATGGGTATATGGATATAATGGATAAATGACTAGAAAGAAAGTGGTGAATCACATCTGGCATCACTGTAAGCAAAATCAGACTCTCAGTGTTTGTTCAACGAAGAAATAGCTTCATATCAGGACTTACTTTCTTACTTTAACACGTTCCTTATAAATGTTTCTTTATCATTTATTCTAGAAGTAATTCTATTTAAAATGTTAACATAATTCTAGAAGTTAATGTTATTTCTGTTTTCTCTCACTGCTTCCAAGTTTCACAAATGTTTTATTATTACCTGACTAGTTAGCTTGGACACCTCTTTTGCCAGTTCAATATCCGGACGTCCCAGCATGGTAACACCAACACCAGCTTCTCCACGCTTTTTATATTCAATCTAACAAAGAAAAACAAATTAAAAACATATAGTTTAGTAGCGATGAAATACCCTTTTGATTTTACTGATACTGTTTTTAATAGTAACATTACTGCTAAACATTATACAGAAGATTTAAAAAACCACTCACGTCACTAATTAACTTGGCAGCCTGAGTTGCTTTCTTAATATCTGGTCGATCTGCTATAGGTGTGTAGTGGAGCTTTGACTTGGCATCTTTCTTGTATTCAATCTAAACCATGGTGACAGACAAAGGAAAAAAGAATACTCAGGTTTGTTCATGAGAAAGATGGCTAATAAGGACACAGAAATGCTGCTGGGAAAGTGCATGATTATTATTTTTTTAAAATAATTTCACAAATAATTGTTTTGGGAATCTGTTTTTGCAAGTGGACAAATTACATATGAAGAAATGAGCATATGCAATTTTGTCTGTATTTGAGGGAATGACTGATTGGAGGGAATTTAATAATAAGAAATTATTAAATGTGATTTGCATTAGATTACTTCATGTTATTAATTATAAATATGAATATCAAATAAATCTTTTATTTCAGTGCAATTTTACAGCTGTAAATATTTGTATCTTTGTCCTTCAGAATTATACCTGAACAGGGAGGCTGGGAGGAAATCCAGATGTACATAAAGTTTGTTTTGTCACCTGACTTTGATCAAATTTTCTTACTTGAACTACTTGGTTCATAAAACCACCAAACTTACTGTACTCTGTTTTTTAGCAACTTCCATGGCATGTTTCACTTCAGGAGGCTCCAGCATGACAGAATAATTAGATTTGCCTTTCTCCTTCACAAACTTCTTTTTATAATTTGTCTGTTAAGAGCAAAAAGAGGCATGAGTTTCATGGTGAAGTAAATGCTACTGAAGCTTGAAAATAAGTCCACTGAAGCTGTTAAAACAGATAAAATGCAGTCTCCTGATTCTCATATCTTATGATCCCCAGCTTGTTTGTCATAATCTACACTTTAGATTACAAAAGCTTGCTATTTAGAGGCGATGATTTGTGTTTAAACTGTTTTCTATTAAAAATGAAATCTGGATTAAGGGCACCCATTAGAATTCCAGCCTGTCACTTTTCTCTAGAGTATTTCAACAGCTACCCCAAAAATGGATTTTGCTCTTTGTTAATGTCTCCTTCTGGTAGTAATTTGTCTTTGCTGACTCCTTGCGCATTTTATGCTGAGACTCAACCATGTAGACTCAAATATGCAATAGTCTAATCAATTATAGGTACCAATTAGTAACTTCAACATAAATTGGTATTGCAGTAGTTACTTACTTCGCTGACATTCTTGGTCACTTGTTTCACATGAGCCGTGTCTCTTGTCTCAGGCAGGGTTGTATAAGACCCATGTGGTAGCTGTTTCTTGCTGTGTTCTTTGTATTTGTTCTGAAAGCACGGAATTAAAATTGGTAAAAAAACAACACGCACACACGCACACTGCTGAAATATTAAAAGGATGTACTTAAAAATGACTAAATAACCGTCAGATGTGTTAGTTACCTCAGATACCAGAGAGCTGACATTCTTAGCCAGGAGGATCTGAGGTGTATCTGGAACAACAAGGCACGTTCCTCGAGCTTTGTTGTGCTTCTCCTTGTATTTTACCTACCAGTGAGAAAATATACCATTTTAAGCAGTATCTTGTTTTGTAACGACTTCCGAACAGATTACTGTAGTTGTCACTGCTTTTTAGTGCAAAAAGTTTGCAGATCATCTCATATTTTGATTTTTTCCAAGACAAATTTGTTCAAGCCTACACATTCCTGTAGCACTCAATTGTAATTTCATTAATATATTGGATATATTGCTAATAATTCTTAAAATACATTGTTGTAAGCACAAGCTATACCTGCAGCTTTTTTTGTTTTGTTTTCTGCGGGTAAGATTTTCATTTCAATATGACGAATCTAGAGATATATAAAAGGTCTGGGGTGTTCAGGCAACATTGAATAAGTATTTACTTAATGTGAAAAAACAAAAACTAGGCCACTGACATTTACAAGTCCAAATTTATTCAGATTTTGCTAATTTATTAATGAAATAAATCAAATGCAACCGAGTACCATTTTCCAAACTGTCATTCTTAATCCAATCATATTGCCAGTAAAGTAGCTTACATACTATGTAAAATTCACGAAAAACAAAAATTGAATGCTCGAATACTTACATCACTTGACAAGATGGCATTATTTAAAGCCAGTACAGTGTTTTTATCATCTGTGACAGAGAGTTTGCATCCCTTTAGGAATTCCCGGTCCAGTTTGTATTCATACTGTAGAAATTAAAAAAAAAAAAAAAAAAGATTAAAAAAGGGAGTACCAGGTCTTCCAACATTATTTTAATTTTGAAAAAGAGAGATGTGGGGAAAAGGACTATTCAGATTATTCTGATTTTCTTACATCACTCTGTTGCAGAGATGACTTGGCTGCTTGAACGAAGTCAGGCCTATCAGCAATCCAGTGCCAATGAGCCTTGGCTGCTTCATATTTCTTCTTATAATCAAGCTGTTCACAGGGAAACATCAACAACAACAAAGTAAAAGTTGTGTACTTTACAGATCAAAATGACGCAAATTCTCTTTCAGTCTGGAACAATTAATAAGGGAAGATGAAAGAAACTGCATCTTCATCAGATTAGGGCTTTCCTCTGAATCATGTGCAATCCAGTAGGAGCCCACTTACTCTAATTACTCCACTGCTGGGTCAAGAAAGGAACATGAATGACTGGGAACTGCCATAAAATTGAGGAAGGTGAGTGTTTTCAGTTATTTGCCTATCGCAGTGGATGTTGGGCCACTGGTAATAGAAAACAAACAAGAACTTCCCATTAAGCTCTTACTCTGTCTATAAGAACACCATCACAAAAAAAATCAGGTATAGTTATGCCTCTGTCAAAAAAAAAAGGGAGCCAGAATAATAGTAGATGTGTGACATGGAAGGAATCTCAGGTGACTTCAAGAAGAACTTTCAAGAGTGAGCATTTGTGTATGAAATAAATAAACAAATATTTTATGCAGCAGCATAACAATTAAAAGTAATGTCCAAGCTCAAAGAATTTCAGTGGAATTGAACAGAATTTCCCTCAGTCTCTGCTGCTTGTCCCAACCACCATCCATAAGAAAATCACAGTATTCATAAAACTGAACTCACGTTGCTGTTTAGCTTGTAAGCATGCCTTGGAGTCTTAATATGAACAGAATCTGCTACAACATTGCAGTGAGATTTATTCCTCTCGTACACTTCTTTGTATTTCAGCTAAAGAAAGACAAACATAAAACAAACATTTACAAAGATAACACAAAAGCTACGGTCAACAAGAAAAGCAGCAAAATATTAAAACCGTAATAGTAGCAATTGCCTCTGTAAAGATAAAATCTTGATGAAAGAAAAAGAACTTGTATCACTAAAATGGAAGTAATGGAAGGCTAAAACACATACGTATGGAAGCTCAGAATATTTACTTTACATATTCACAATACCCGTAGCAGAAACAAACACAGTAATGCATGACGTACCTAATTCAAGGCTGCACGAAAGTCACTAACCAATATAGAAAGAAAACCCAGAGGCAGAATTCCCAAGTACAATGCAAACAAAATAAGTTCACTGTAACAAGAAGCTTTTTTATGACAGGTTTGCAAACACGTTAAAAATATTACTTATCACAGCAAAAAGTTCATTATGTGTGGTTTTGATATTACAGCCAAGGATGATTTACTTACATCACTTATTCTGTCCTTGACCTTGCGCACATGCAGTAACATAGGTGTGTCATGAATTGTAGTATAGCCCTTAGGCTTTGCTTTGTTATATTCCAACTTGTAGATAATCTGAAGATACAAATTAAAGGTCATATTATTTCTCCAGTCTTGGTGTCAATGGAAAAAAAACAAGATACATTTTTTAACTGACTACTGAAAATGCTGTATTTTTATTATTTTTGAAGGTCAGAATTCAGAGAAGGAATTATGCTTGTAGGGGACCGGCCCCACTTACATCGCTAATCTGTTTGTTGACTTTTGTAGTCCTTAAGTGTTCTGGAGTATCCACAACTGTAGTGTACTTATCTTTCTTCTTTTCATAGTCTTTTTTGTACTCAACCTGGTGATTGGCAAAGAGATTACATTAACCACCCAAACCAAGACAAAACATCTTCAGGAGATAAAGTTTTACATTCACTCACAAAGTTGCAAAATCCTCCCACCAAAGCCAGTGAAAGCTGAACATGCACAATAAAACAAATTTTGCATAGCCCTTATTTGCCTTAGAGGCTGCCTACTTGCAAGATTAAATTTACATTTATTTCATTGGGTCTAAAAACTTTGTTTTTGTCTTAAATCTCCATAATTGAGTTAAGAAAACCAATCTCAGCAGAATGGTGACTTTTTGAATTCATAACAGGACAAGATGTCATTTTAAAATATTAATTTGAATAAAGATAAATGTAAAACATCTTATACAACAGAAGATAAAAGCATTCACTGAATAATTATAATGCCAGGCTATTTTAAAGGCATCCATAGCAGAATTTGATAATTTCTTCCTTAAAGTTCATCTTGTCTTCCTGAGGACTCAACCTGGTTTTCAGAGAATTCAGTGAGAACAGACTGTACACCAATAATAGGAATTCTGTGTAGATAGCCTCAAGGCAGGTGGAAAAGGTTAGAATACATTTTTTAAAACTTTCATCCTCTATCTTGTATCAGAAAATAAAACCATGCTTTTAAACAGGACTGAGACAGACAAAATATATAAAAAATATATATAAATACAAACAACAAATCAAAACACAATGTCAGTTCAGAGGAACATACAAGTTAGGCAGAGTGCTTTTTTTTTTTTTCTTCAAACATACTCAAACTTACCTGCAAGGAGTTTTTAATGAGGCAATAAACAGAAATCCACCAAACAATTGAATAAAAATATCTAGTAATGATCTTCAGTTCCATAATAGCAACAGACTTTATTAACTGTGCTTATTGTGACACCTCCCTCCCTCTCATGTAACTGGTTTCTGTGGTTGCATTTCCAGTGTACAATTTATGGTATACACCAGTTTCATCTGACCCAGTCGGGAATCATTTTTGTCATTGAAAGGAGTAAGGTAAGGATACTGCTTAGCAGATCTGATTTCAGAGCAGATATAGGTATGTGTCAGTTAATCACATTTTTACCCAACTGGTACAAGCAAAACGTATATGCAGGAATCCGGATTAAATGAAGGTAGACTACAGAAATTTAACTTTTCACAGTATCATTTACAGGTCTTCTTTTATATCATCAGAAATGATAATACGTTAGGCTCTTTTCTTCTGTATGAACCAGTAGATGAATCATAAACTCTACATTGCAGCACTCCCAACTGACAGGAGAGATTATTTTTGTTTATAAACTCTATTATGTGACCGTAGGAGGACTGTTTTGCTAAGCTTGCTTAAAAGCTGAAAGTAGAGCAATAAACTGATGGAAACATGACTTTGACTGCAGACTTGTGCGCAGTACTCTTCCTACATCACTTCCAAGGTCACTTAGAAGTGAGACATAACTCTCTTCTGTACAATGTGTCACCATTCTCAAACAGAGTGGTAGATAAATGTTGTAATCTACTCACCAAAATACTTCATCATAATCCTACTGAATGAAGGAATTTATGTTATGGGAGATGGTCAGTCCGAGAAATGGTGGCAGAATGAGAGTTATGTTTGGAAAATATGAGGAACAGCTAATATACAGTATCTTAAAATGTTAAAAATGTGAAAAATGTTCTTTATGTAATTATGTGAATTATTACATAGAAGGATATATATCAATTATTTGTAATGAAAGGAAATTGAGGCATGATCAGCCTGAGCCGGCTGAAGCTCAACTCACAGAAAATATTTTTTCAGATAGTCTGTTCTCAAAACTATGTTATCATAGCATTAAGCACATGGAGAAAACTTTGGAGTCTGGTATCTGTGGATGCTTAAAAGAACTCACAAGCATTAAATATTAAAAGTCCAAGCAACTAAATTGTATAATGTCTCCTACAGCAGCAGTTCTTCATATTACCTGGCTCCATAAGTATGTGTTGTAGAGAGCTGTCAGCATATCTGGCCTCAGAATTTCATTACATCCATGTTGCAGGAGCATCTTGGCAAAGGATTTATATTTTTTCTGTGCATGCAAATGGCAACGAAGTACAAAAGAGACTTGTGAACACCATAAACAAACAATAACACGGCTCTAGATCCCAGACACTTTGAGAGTGGAGAGATTTAGGCAAAGTACTATATGTATTCATTCACATGTGCATACAATTTACATCGATATAATTAAAAATGTCAAGGGTATGTATTGAAAGATTTTAATATTATCCTATTGAGAAAATGACAAAAAATGTTTTTGTGGGGATAACAGTAAATTATAGATAAAGGCAAGGGCACTCAAAGATCACATATGCTGCTGCTGCTTTATGTAGAAATGAGGAAGAAGATAATATTTGTCAAAGTCATTGAAAGAGAGTTAATAAATAAATGCATGGTACAACATGCATTTTTTTAAAACCTCTCCAATGACTTCAACAGGCCTTGGATCAGAAATTAATGGAAGATGATGTCAATTGATGCACAATATATGAAAATACATACAGAGATTAGCTCACTCAAAAAGTAATAACTCTTTTTGGGTGGCAAAACAAAGACTGTCTGATCTGAACTAAAACATCACAATATCACAGGTGAAACCTCTGATACTGCCAGCTGTAGACATTTCACACAGACAGAGTAGCTGTGAGTGAACCAGGCACTTTCTGGCAGCACTGGCGAGTGCTCCTACAGTACCTGACTGCTCAGTGTAGTCCCCCACTTGGCCAGGAGATTCCTAGGATCATCCACAATAACGCTGTACCTATCTTTGAGCTTCTCATAGGCAGCCTTATATAATTTCTGCTCAGAATAGCATAATACATCATAACAAATTAAAAGAAGAGAGTGAAGACACAAAGAGATCCTGAGATCACAGTTCTAACCATTTAAACCTCTTTATATGAAATACTTCAAGGCTGGGATTGAAGTTCATGTCCAAAATAGAAAAACATATTAAAAAACATATTAAAATATTAAGACATATTTTTTTAAAAAAGAACAAAAAAGAACAAACAGGGAAAAAACAGATATGTCCAGATAACATACACATTTCTATATTTCCACTGGAAGGTCTAATTTGCAATTTAAGGACACTTACATCCTATTCCTGACACTCTTCAATAAACCATTTTATAACCTACTTTATTCATGAAAAAGAACTGCTGAAGCAACTCTATATGCAGCTAAACTCTTGATTTGAGTAGAAAGAGAGCACAAGGAAATGCAAGGGTAAGATAGAATATTATCATTAGACTTTTTGCACATGACATCTATAATCCTTCATCACTAAAACATCATTCATAACAAAGACATTTAGGCAAGTTCATTTCAATGTATGGGACCCCACTTTTTCTCATCTATTCTTATCATATTAATTTTTTCCTTATTTACTCTGCCAAATAATAACAAGACTGAATATTAACAATGTTCCACAACAAGTTCTGGCTCATCGCTTATCAAATTGAGTATGAAATTATTGCAATGGTACTGGAAAGGTATCTGTCATGAACCAGTTTTTCTTATACCTAGAACACATAATAACATAATGCATTCACTGACAAGTAAGCAATGTCTCTTTCAGCAATTTCAAAAAAGGAACAGGGGCCCAGATTTCACTTTTTGGTCACTGTAAACATGCTCTGTGCTAATACTCAGGCATAACACAGGTACAACCTTGTATTTCTTGATTTTAGTCTGACATTAAATCACCTTTAGTTCTGAATCAATTTTTATTTATTTACAATATCATAAGGATGATGAACCTTTGTCTATTTATTAACACACAAACTTGTTACTACTGTATGAGACTCTAAAGAAATCTTTATCACTTACCCCATCCATCAATTGAGTTGCATGTTTAAAGTGCTTGTTAATTGGAGAGTCAGCTACATACTTAAAATGGGACTTAGTCTTTTCAAATATCTCCTTGTACTTACACTGGAGAAAAAACAAACACCAAAAAACAATACATTCCTAAGTTCATTCAAAGTTCGGTAAGGCAATGAAAACCTATCATTTTAGAAACTATTGGCAGCAAAAATGTGGTAGAATTATTGCATGTGTGTGTTTACCTTAACTACAAGCAAAAAATATTTTAGGGCAAAATAGGTGTAAATAAATAGTAAATAGTAATAAATGGTAAACACTAATAAATATTAGCTTACAGGATGGAGCTGTCACATAGAGAAAACAATGGAAGATTCAAATATTCATAATTTTAAAGCTAAACTTAGAATCACTAGGAAAATTACTTTGGAGCAGATGTCTTTATAAGGAACAGAGAGTATAAGTCAAAGACTGCTTTGCCTCTCTTTTTTAGTAAGAACTGAAATTTTAGATGTTATATCTTCAGTTCTGTCACGGCAGATTCATATCAATGTCTATGTCAACTGGATACTCCTGAGAAAAATTTAGCTACAATATAAGCAAACATCAAAGAATATTTAGCAAAAATTCAAAGTGTTTTACTTACCCCACTGTAGAGCACTTTATTCTTTTCCGCCAGAGCAAAATCTGGAGTATCCCACGCATAACAGCCAATGCCTCTGAGCCATGATAAGTCTTCCTTGTATTTAACCTTTAGAAAAGAAGTAAAAGCTGCCTTCACTTTCTCAAGTAATAGGACTTGTTTTTTATTTTGGAAACCTACAAATAAAGTTTCAACCCCTCACATCTAGGAACTATTTGAACTCACATCACTAATAGCATCTGTGACTGCGCGATGATGGAAATGTTCTGGTCGGTCTGGGATCGATCTCCAGATTCCCAGCTGGCTCATATAGTTTTCTTTATATTTCACCTTCAAAGAAAATTGGAGAATGAAAAGAATTTGAGAACAGAACACTCCATCCCATGCAATTTTAAGATGTTCTTTTTTTTTTTCCAGAAACATCAGAACTAAAACAGTATAAATAAGATTTACTTGCATTCACCTTTTTAAGAGCAATGCAAGCAAGTGACTTTTATCTTTCAAAGAAGGAAATAAATTAATGTTAATAGTGCTGATCATATTTTTCTAATTATTTGACACAGTCAAAAAGAGCAATAACATAAATAGCATGTTATAGGTTATTAAATGACAAACATTAATTAGGAATGAAAATCTTATATACGTACACTGCTAATATCATCAGTGACCTTCCGATGATAGACGATATCCAAAGCATCTTTCACTGTGTGGTATTTCCCCTTTGTATTCTCAAAGGTTTCTTTGTAGCGCAACTGGTAAGAAAAATAATATTGTATTTATCTGTCAGGAATCATTTTAATTAAATATGCTATATCTGAGGAATGACATAAAGGAATTTGTTGCTTCCCAATACCCTAATGTAAGTCCTAAGGAATTTTGAGAAACTGAAGAGAACTGAATCATGAAAAAAAAAAACCGTACTCATCCCTTCTTCCTTGGCCTGGTCTAGAAGAAAGCAGGAAGATCATTCTGGTCATAGGAGAAAGATTTTCTCAGAGAAGAAATTTGGATGTGCAAAAGAACTGGGATGCTCTTTTGAGTCACTTAAAAATCACTCCTAAAAGAGCAGTATGAAAAATCACTACCAAAACATCAACCTTAGCACATTTCCTTTCAGGATTTCCCAGGATAGCTGGGCGATGTGCAATCTAAAATATATAGGAAAGATCTCACTAATGAGTCACTCTTAGCCACTCTTTGCCTTAAATCACAAATCACTATTACAAACATGAAGGAAAGATCAATTTTACTTTTAAATTCTTATGTGCAGCAGCTCTTTTTTTCCTCTTTCCCCACTCCCCCAATTTTTCTCTCTAATTTACTTCTAAATTAAAAAATTAGCAAGTTCTCAGTGACATGCAAGTCAACTCCTAAAACCAAACGGAGATGAAAATATCTGATAAAAGGTATTCTATCCTGGCTCCAGCATCAATCATTTCACTCTAGTCTGCACTACTTGGCAATTTCATGTATACGTAATTTATTTTAAATCTACTTTTTCCTTTGTTTTAAGTCAACACTACAGTGCAAGGGAAAATGAATTATAATTATGAATTATAATAAATGAAATAATGCATTACAGTGACATCAAGTGAAAACTTAATCTCTGTATTATCAAATGTAAATATAAAAAAAGAAAAGGGGTGACAGTTTATTAGCCACACTGAGATACTCTACGCTTTACATGGTTGTTTGCCATTGATCCTTTTTTTGCCCTTTTCTGAAGAAAACAAGAAAAAGCAGCAGAGAAGGAGTTTATGGACTACATACATCACTGGCATTCAGGTACGCTCTCTTGGCTCTGATCAAGACTGGTGTGTCAGGGACAGGTGTGTATTTGTCCTTCATCTTCTCATACTGGGTTTTATACTTTGTCTAAGAGAGACAGCAAATGGGAGAAATTACTTCTTTAGTCTTAGAAGCATTTTGTTAAACTGGCGTAATGTTAACACCTAGAGCTGCTACACTGAGTGCACAAAGTCATTCTTGCAAAGCTCTTTTGTCAAAACACTGGGAAACAAGCTCAGCTCTTCAGCTCTTTCAAGGTGTTCCCAGTCTTGCAGACAATCCACCATATATTCTGCAAACTAGTTTACAGAAGCAGGTGTCTTGTAAAATACTTAAATGTATAAGAAATGTGTACTCATTTACTCCAATTTATAAAGGAAATGTGGAACTTAAGTATGAGACACCAAATGAAGGGTAAACAGTTTTGAGCCATGAACCTGTCACTAACATTAGAAACAAAAGTTTGAAACAGTTCAGCATAGTGGTACCAAACAAAAGCCCAAATATCTTACCTCACTGACCATGTCCTTTACATGCCTAGCATGTGTGAAGGCTGGAGTCTGACCGTCAGCATGGTGATGAGGTCTCTCTTTTGTGGCAAGCTCCACATACAGGTACTGCAGCAAGGCAGAAAGAAAAAAAAAAAAAACACTTTTCAAGTAAGTTTTACCTTGAAAAATGATTGTAAGTTCACAACGCATACATAACCACGCAATTTACCCCAGGAGCAAATACTGTGCCCTTCCATATTCTGTATTATCTCAGTTCATCTTTCTCTACTAATCCTACCCATGTTCTGTAAATGTCAGTAACATGCTTACAAACCCAGAAGTCAAATGCTTGTGACATTAATGACCTCTCTGCCCTACATCCACACCTAGCTTTAGATAAAAGCATCCCAAGAATCTGTTTTTCTCTGGTGGGTAACATCATTTTGAACTAGAAGTTCAGGTATTAAAGTGCTATATGAATAAAGAAATGATGATGGGTAGATGGCAGATGGATAAAAGGATTTATTCTTCTGACAGTGTCACGGTTTCAGAGAATTTGAACACAACTGTAGCACAGTTCAATGATTTGTTTCAGATGGACAAAGCTGGACATGTCCAGACATGGCCAACATGAAAATTCATAGACACTTGAAAATGAACAAAGGCTGTTTTTAGAAGTGATTCCTAGGAATTTGATATTGCTTTGAAATGACCTGGAAAGATTTGGCTGTACTCTAGGAGAATATTAAGAGGGATCCCCTGATTGTTTTCTAACAGTACAAATTTTTCACCTGGCTCTGTATTTTTTGTCCTTGTTTGGCTCTTAAGAAGTCAGGCGTATCAAGGATGGAAGTGTATTTTGTCTTCAGCTCCTTGCCTGCAGCTCTGTAAACAAGCTAGAAAAAGACAGGAGTGAGAATTATTTCTTATGCTATGCATATCCATTTAGCAGCTGAACAATCACAGCTTTGCAATTATAGTATCACACATATTTATGAAAAAACAGTGAGAAGATCTGAGCTTTACATAATTATAGCTACCAAAGATGGACAAAAATAATATAGAACTTACTTCACTCAAATGGGTTTTTAGTTCCTGAACTGTCCTGTATCCAGGAGTATCCAATACCACGCTGTATTTATCCCGCATCTTCTTTGCTGTATCAGTGTATATGTAGTTAGACTGAAAAATAAAGGCCATATCACTTAGGAAGCTTTTATTCTTGGTAGCAAAGAAAATTTTACAGCATAACATAACAACGCTTTGAAACAAATGACTAGATGCATAGCAAGATATGTCACAAGTCTTTACTCATTGTCATGCGTTGTATTTCTTGGAAGTACGGAACACACATCAATAAATCTATTGTTAGATACGTTTTTCAGAAGAAAAATCTTACCCAAAGCTTACGCAGCTGACGAGCACGGACCATATCAGGAGTGTCATATAGGAAGCAACCTAAGCCCTTCAACCAATTCAGATCCTCTTTGTATTTAATCTATCAGACAATTAGAAAAAGAAAAACTGAATGTTAATGCTTGGGATATGTTCATTAATCAGTCTTTAAACACAGATAAGAAGCATTTATCTATTACATAATAAAATGCAGGTGATAAGCCAAATTCCACTTTCACTATAAAAGTATTAGGCCTGCTGTATTCAAATACCAGGTATCTTAATAGAATTTGCTTACGTCACTTGTGATGTCTCCAACATAGCGGCAGTGCAACACCTGGGGAGTATATGGCAAGGAAATCAAGTGTCCCTGCATCCTGAAGAAATCTGATTTGTAGATCAACTGAAAGACAAAGTAAAAATAGCATTTTACATGTTTGATCATGAGCATTCCAAATCCCTTCTGTTTCTCTGTTAGAAAGACACATACATCACTGACAGCTTCCTGTGTTGCTTTGACTTGACGGATTTCTGGTGTGTCTGGAGTGGTATGAATCTTGTCCTTGTTCTTGTGGTATGTTGCCCGATACAACCTCTGTATCAAAGGAGACAGGATTCTACATGTTAAAAACTTAAAATGGCAAGAAGTTTGGCAGAACGTAAATATTTGTCTTTTCAGGCCAGCTGTTTTGCTGTGTATTGCGGAACTACTGGAATAACGGGAGCAAACATGCTATCTTCTAACCAGGCAAAGATTTTCCACATTTGATAGCAGCATCTCTAATATATGGAGAATCTAAGACTCCATATATTCTACAAATATGTAAAAATGAATGTTTAATTTTCATCCTATTAAAGTCGATGATCAAAGAAGTGAGTACACATATATAAAATGTGTATAGTCTATACAGACTCAACATCATAAAGACACAATTTCTGTGCATCTTTAATCAAATAGCAGCAGAATGGTTAATAAAATTAGGCTGTAAGAGAGATTTCATATGATGGTAACAGTTGTACAGGACTATGTAAAGTTAGAGTTACAAAGAACTTTAAAAAGCCATGCCCAACTTGAAGGGTGAACCAATGATCCCTTGCCTTTCTTGATGGATATTTGTCTAACCTGTTCTCAAAAGCCTCAATGAACAGGAATCCTACAATCTTCCCAGTCAATGTGTCTTCATATTCCTCACTACAAATACGAATGAAAACAAATAAAAGATGTTTCCCGTACCTCATTAATGACTTGATTCACTTTCTTCACGTTTTCAAACCCAACATCTTTAGGGCCCAGAGTATAGCCTTTAGCTTTCATATGTTCATAGGCTTCTTTATATTTCAGCTATGAAGTGGGGAAAAAAACAAAAACAAACAAAAAAAACCTTTTAGATCAAACAAAAACATACAGAAACTAAATTTGCTTGTGCTTTTACTTATACTGCAGTTTAAGCAGATTTTTAGAAACAGATTTTTGGAGATTGTCAAATGAGAATTAGCTACATCAGAGCTAAACACACCAGGCATCATTAGTATTTTTACTTCTATAATGTGGCCCAAGTTTAGTAACATTTTAAATCTTTCTTTCACCTAATAAAGTATCCATCTGCCTAAGGAAAATTTAATTTTGATAGTAATTGCTTCAGATAGTTATAAATTTCAGTAACATTTAAATTCTGTTAAGGTAAACAGTATCAGTGCTGGGGCCTGAGTGCACTAGTAAGAATTTATTGTTCTGATTAGCCAAATCTAGGATGTCAGTCTTTGCCTGAGCTATGCTGTAGATGTATCTGTCTTCAGCCCTGCCTCTGTTCACAATTCCTGGATGGACCCTGGTCCTACACTGCAGGTAACTCATCTCCAGCCTTGTTTGTAGCTTGTCTCCAATTTCTGTCCTATCTCCTGCAGCTCCTGACTGGACCCATGTGGAAAGAGCTTGGGCCTCACCTTGTGCGCGACTGTAGATGTAACCTGTTATCAGAACCCTGCTCTGCCTAGCCTACTCAGTGGGACTTCACACTGGCTGATGAGGTCATGGCCAGTGGCCATGGTCATGGTCACCATCAGCTCCTGTCTCAGGCATATCCATGGAACTCTTGCTGCTCTCCGACAAGCACGCTCATATTTGAGAAATAACTGCCTCAATAATTGTTTACTCCTAGCAAATTGGTACCACATATTCCCTTGAGATTCATGCTGTAGGACTCAGTACATTACTTACATCGCTGCCAATGTATTGGACATGTTTAGCATGCTGAAAGCTGGGGGTATCTGTAGGAAGGCTGTATCCAGTAGGTAGAGCATTCACACCAGCCCAGCGATACAGATTCTGTAAAGTGGTGGGGAGAAAGAGAGAGAAAAGGTGTTTGAGACAACTGTGTGCAATATTTGAAAGTATTCAATAGCTAAACAGGAAATCTCTGATATACGACTGGCAAAAGATTTTCCACATAGCTGTATTACAATGCGTACTTGCAGATTAAATAAGGACATTTTTCCACTTTAATTTTAGAGCAGTGAAATTCAGCTTCTTTATCTGAAGAGCTAAAGACCGACTTTTAAAGAATTTGTGTTTTGAATATTAGAGAACATTGTGGACTTGCAAAAAAGAAAATCAAGAGGAAATATGAACATGCATTGGAAACACAGGAGAAAAATATGGCCATTGTTTTTAGTATCCTGTTAAAAAAAATGTTTATACTTACTTCACTCTGTATTTTGTTGGCATGATACGCCCGCTCTAAATCTACTGTTTTATCAGTAGGAATCATTTTGCCTCTGACATTATGCTTATATTCACCACGATAGACAGCCTGAGAAAAAGTAATTAGAGGAGAGTCATTATATATATTGTCATAGTAAGTATTGTTTGCAAACACATGGAAATATCTCCTAAAAATTGATGATTTTTTTGATTCAGGAAATTAATAATTTTAATGATTGTGTTCTAGTGATTAGATATTTAGTGATATTATAATAAAAGGATAGGCAATGAGGTGCAGATAACCAGCAATGAAATAATTAAATGATGAAACATATTAAAAGTCTCATTTCTAGAATTTGTGAGGGAATGGCATATGCAATATTGGAGGTGAAGCACTTACTTCACTTAAATTCAAGCCACTGAGGACATTCTGGACATAGACCGGAGTATCCATGACCACAGTGTAGTCATTCTTCATCTTTTCTGCCTTAGATTTGTACTTAATCTGCAGAGAGAAATTCAAGAGCTCTAATTAGTAAAACTAGTCATTATTAATTGAACTTATTACATTATTATGTTACTAGTTACTATTTATTTTATTACTTAAATATTATACTAGTGAACCAACATTTAAGCAGAAAGTATATTGAAATTATGGCTAAATAAATGAGCATGGCACCTGAGTACCTCGGTATCCTCTTCTCTAGGCAGAACAAATCAAGTGACCTCAGCCATTCCTCATTCATTTTGTGCTCTAGAAGCTTCACCATCTTTGTAGCCCTTGGGTACTCTCTAATAGTTTTATATCCTTCTTATATGAAGCCTTGGGGAATCTCCTCTAGTGATTAGCCATAAACTAATACTTCAGTAGAGAAGGATATATAATATTTTCCAGACCATATCTGGCCTAGAAAAAAGCTACTCCATCCTTTTAATGCAATGGTTTGAAAAACAGTAAGAAATAGAACCAACGTATCCAGTTCAGACTCACATCACTGCGAAGGTCGTAGGCATGTTTGGCATGGAGAATCTCAGGAGTGTCCCAAACGAAGCAGCCAATGCCTTTCAGCCAGTTAAGATCATCCTTGTATACTACCTAAGATATGAGAGCAAAGAAGCAATCTGTAAGACTTCCACTGTGGTCTAATCCCTTACTGCTACATCAGCCTGAAACGCAATTTTAAAGTGATGGCAAGTAAGGTTTCTGGTATTTTGACAATTTTTGTTTTGAGAAAATTTTTAAAAAACAATAATTTTTTGAATTGAACACATTTTTCTTCAGTGCTTCATTTTGGCCAATGAAACTAAAAAAAAAAAAAAGTAATTAAAAAAATAAATTATTTGCATATTCTACTGAGCAAGGCTTTATTGATAGATCACTAACCTCCTCCTGGATTGAACTAAGCAAGGCAAACATGTGGAAGCTTTGCATCATTGGGATTTTCTCTCTCAAATTTCCAAAGTTGCCACACCTTATGCAACCAAATCAGAAAGGGTGTTTTACAGGCAAAGATGGCTGAACTGGTAGAACTGTGAAGTTAGGGCCCAAATGCCTATACTGATAACACTGAAAGTATGCGTGCTTAGCCACATCTCAATCACAGACCAATGGCCAAGTACCACAGAAACATGATACAGATGCTGTTTAGTGGTGCATTATACAACAGGTACAAGTGTAACCTCAGAGTGTTCCAACTATGGCTTTGCAAAATCATTCCTGCTAACAGGGCACAAACGCAAGAATCTTTTTAAAAAGTGACCTACAAACAAATTATTTGTGAACTTACATCACTGAGTTGATCAGTCACTTTTCGAACATGGGCATTGATTTGAAGATCTGGTAGGCAGATCCATTCATGGAGATGTGTGCGGTAATCAATTTCACTGATTTTCTTCTGTGCATCCTTAGCAGAAATTATGTCTACCATGTCTGGAATAATGTGGACTTTGGCTTTATTCTTTTCATAGGTTTCCTTGTACAGACGCTGCAAAGAGTCAAAACAGTACATTAATAATTTTGACAAATAGCCTGAAACATTAACTGATGATAAATTTGAAGTAAAGTTAGTGATATTTTCATGAAATGTTAGTTGGAAAGCAATCACTTTGGCTATGACTGAAATTTCTATCTTGCCTGCTTTAAAAATTTGCAGGTAAGAAACCTTCCAGCCTATCATAGCAATTAACACAAGTGGTAAAATATGATTTGTCAAATTTTCATTGCACTTGTGTTAAAAGGAGGTAGACTAGGTGGTGCCCTGTTTTATACATAAACATATATTGTACTGAAGGTTTAGTATTGCAGACAAATTAATGGTTGACACAGAAGCTTGAAAAGACATTTGTAGGTGTACTTTTGTATTGAGCAAATACTGAACATTGCCAAATGTATATTGAAATGTGACATCTACGTGGATTCTCTGAGTGGCCTCTTCTGAGATAAGTATGGTTTTATCAGAAAAATACATATCAGAATACAACACTTACATCAATATTAAGTTTTCCAACTCTAAGACACCTTGCTGTATTGGGATCATCCTCAACACCTCTGGGTAATGTGTACAGTGCTTTAAACTTGTCATATTCTTCTCGGTATTTTACCTAGGAAGATGCAAAGAAAGACAATAAATAACAGACTCCAATGAGACAACTATATTCTTGGTACCACATTCATTAGTAAGCAAATTATTTAGTTGACTCTGAAAAGAAAAGGAAGTAATTGAAGCAGGATCTTATTTTTCTATTTCATTTTCAGCTGCAAAGAAAGCACATTGTGATTCTCATTGTGAAAGTAATGACATCTGTCTAGAAGACTTCTAAATAAATAGATGGAATAAACAATTTATTTATTGTTCCAGCTCTATCTTTTAAAGATATCCATGAAGACAGTGAACTCTCATTAGCCACTGTTCAGCAAAGGGTCAGATTATGTTCTTTTATACTCAGTAAAGCATAATTTAAAGACATATATAACATTTGGTGTTTTTCTGACCTGGATGTTTGTGCAATTTAGTATAAAAAGAGCAAATCGGGAATTTTCAAGCTATTTCTATTACTGTAAAGTGCAACTTTTATTTCAATGAAAAGAATCAGCAAAGGGCTACCTAACTGTTACCCAAATAATCATCACATAAAAGTGATTATCTAAAGATATATCTAAACTGGAAATAGAAGATTCTGTGATTCAAACATAATTTTTAAAAGCTTTGATAACTACAGCATGTACAAGACATGAAAGATTTCATTGCTGGAATTGATGAGCTGATTAAAAAATCAAAGTATTTTATTCACTTACATAACTAGCATTATGCTTCAGTTCTTTTGCACGTGCTAAGGATACAGCATCAGAGGGCATTATATAGCTAGTAGCTTTCACTTTGTCCCAGGCTTCCTTGTAAAGATTCTGTGGGGAAATAGAAAGTATCTGTGAGTATCTGTGAGTAGAAAACCTTAGAGAAATAACCGATGTCCAGTAAAAATCTATAGCCCTTCTGTTTTTACTTATACACCTTAACTATTACTTAACATGAAATAAACTAGTATGGTAGTTTGATCTTGATAGCACACATAAAAGTTGACAAAACGCTTTCCGGCTCATCTTGTCTGTTCTCATAAAACAACCTTATTTGGTTCAGGTGCAGTTTTCTTCAGGGAATCCATTTATTAATGCAGGTATTTTGACAAAACTTGAACTACAGATAGGAAATATGCCCTCTGTCTAAAATGCAGTTGTCTTCCCCATACTCAGACAGTGCAGAGGGCTTTCACTGACTTTGGAAGCTTATCTTCAACCAGAGTGAACAAACAAAATAAAGCAAAATTCCACAGAGTAGCACCTCAAGAGAAAAAAAAAATATGTGGAAACACTTACATTGCTAAAAAGATGTTTCAAATTTTGAACTCTTTCAGAATCCACTGTTTCAGTCACAGTTGTATACTTGTCCTTAGTTTTATGGTAATCTTCTTTGTATTTCACCTACAGAAAGATAGCAAGATAGATATAGTGAACTTGTTTAAGTTCTCAGAAGGAGCAAGAGGAAAAGCCTCAGCAGACAAAGTGGGAGACTCACATCACTGGCATTTATACCACTTTGCACTGCAGTCACATAGACTGGTGTATCAGTAACAACACCAAAGTTCTGGAAATTTTCTTTTCCTGCAGCTGTGTATTTTATCTGAGGAAACAGAGAAAAAAAAAATGTTGAAAATGTCTAAGTTCCCTGCCAGCCTCCTTTAAAATCAGTTCTGGACAACTGAAACCCAGGATTACAGTCCTATTACAACCACCTTTAAAAGTGACAAGCCATATAGAAGAAATACCCCTATATAGAAACACAGCAATTATGAACTAATAATGAAAATTGCCTATCATTGTACAGCACATAGTAGGCTAAGAAAACAAACAGCAAGGCAACAGACTATTCTCCCAACGTAAATATCTTAACTAAGCTATCTTGTGACAGACCTGTAAACAGAAAGGCAAAATATTATCTTCTCATGGTTAAAAACCACAGCTCTGCAGTTCTTCCATTCTCCTAGTTTTCCTGGTACTTCAATAACAAAAATTATCATGCTTTCACAAACTAAACTGCAAGACTGTATTATAATAATTAGAAAAAATATTTCTGATTTAGTAGGAATTACTTCATTCTGCTGTGGACTAGGATAGGTGTTAGTCACAGTGAATCATAAATGGAAAAAATATATATCATACATATTTACTTATTTGAGGAAAACTTGCTTACTTGGCTCTGGAGGTCATACGATTTTTTAGCATGCAGGATTTGAGGAGTATCCCAGACGTAGCATCCAAGTCCCTTCAGCCAATTTAAGTCATCTTTATACACCACCTACATGGAAAAAAGATACCTAATCAATTAGGAAGAAATTTGCTCTCTGCTTGAATAAAGCATTATTATTTCTTCTCTATACTCAGCATTTGCCACTTGTACAAACTCGATGCATGACCATGCAGGCTCATTCAGTAATTATAATCTATTTGGAATTTTAAATTTGAGCAGACAATACTAGCCTATCTCACGGTTTGCCTGAATGATTTTTACCCACAGCATTTGCAAGGGAAAGTAAGCCAAATTACATCGTACTAATAAGCCAGGCAATTAAAGAATCATTAAATTTTATTAGGAAAGTTTTTTGGCCTCAGCTGAGATATTGTTGACTATGTCATTTGAAATTCAAGTATTGTGGTTCAGTGTGCCTGTCGCTTGGTCACAGTGTGCCAGTCACTGATACAGTCCCAAAAGAATGAAGTTTTCTGGGAGGCAGGAAAAGCTTCTGGCTGTACGCTGTCCTTCAGTCTGTCCTGGCTCCTGTGCAAATTACATAGTGAGCACTGCAGTGCAGCAACGTTCTGCCTGTACCATGGTATATCCACATATGTTCTCTGCATGTGCCAGATAGTAAGCTTTCTGCATGATCTCAACCAGTCAAAACGGTAAATTTGGGGAAGGTTTTGCAAATCTTAACTTTTTAAATTTTTCCAATTTACAAGTTAGTGATAAGTAACCAGACCATTAAAATGTCCCAAAGAAAATTGCAAAAATGCAATCTTTGGTACTATGCCACTAAGCAATCTAAGAACATGGTTATTAATTTCATGTTTAAATACAACAGAAATATATGAAAGCATTTTATATTTAAGTACCTCAAAAATGACATGAAAGGTTACCAAAATGTCAAATCAAAAAGTGAAATACATACATCACTCAAAATTTCCTGGGCCCTTCTGGCTTGAATAACATCATTTTCTTCAGGTGAACAATTCCACTGATGGAAGTAAGTTCGGTATTCAAGATCGCTGAGGATATACTGGCACTTCTTAGCTAGCACATGATTCATCATGTCACTTGGAATATGGACATTTGCTTTGGTGTCTTCATAATTCTTCCTATATGCCAACTAAAAAGGAAAGATGGAGGAAAAGGTGAGAAGAGTGAATACAGTATTTTTCTGTATAATTTCATATCCAGTAGGCTACAGGTAATAGAATAATCTCAGGCATGCTTTCTGGACTTAGTGGCTAAAATCCCATGGGATACAGTAGGACAAAAGCTTAACTTAGATATTAATCACCATTTATTCTGATGAGGTGCTAGAAAGACAAGAACAATCTTCTTCAATTCCAGACTTAACAGTGAGTGTGAAAATTAACAAGACCTCAAGATAAAAAAGACATACATTAAAAACATGTTTTTACACATCTCCCTATTCAAGACAGAATATTTGGTATTAACTTTATGCCCTACATGACATGTTGTATGTACAGTGGTGATAATAATAAAACACCAAAGTACATTTACCTTCCCGGTTCTTAAATTCCTATTTCAATATGCATTTTTTTTCCTAAGGCAAAAGTATCCCAAGACATGTAGTATTTCTTGCTATTCCAAGTTCTTATATTGAAATAGAAAGAAGTTATTTTTTCCGATTCTAGTATGTCTAATATTTAAACAAATTCCTTCTTAATCTCTTAAAACATTTCAAGTTAAATTATTCACCATATACAAAAGACCATTTAGGAAACATAAGCACATTGAAAATACTGATGTTAGTAAGTGTGGCATTATTTACGCTTAATATGAGAGTTACATTAAAATAGGGAAAATGGGAATTATTACAGCAAGATTAATTCTCTCCTTACCGCGCTCCTTATTTTCTGGAATGCTAGTGAATGAACGACGCTGGGGAAATCATCAATCTCCTTCCCAGCCAGGTAATGTCCTTTCAGTTTCTCATATATTTCCTTATATTTAAGCTGCAAAATATTTTTGTAGAAATTTTAGAGTTCATTTAAACGAGATATAGGGAAAAAAAATAAAAGGAAGGAATAGAAGAATGGAATATTCACACTAACCTCGCTGTTTATGTAGTTTGCATGCTTGGCTCCGACAAGTGGAATGTATTTCTCATCCAGAGAATACCCAATGGGCTTGCTGATTTCCCAAGCATTTTTATAACGTTTCTAGACAAACAAAACATATACAAATTCTGAAAAAAATCTATTATATTTTCCAAGGGACCTGATTCTGCTATTTTTACTCACATGGAATATGACTACTTCCATAGAGTAGTTCTTTATTCCATGAATTATCCCAATAAAGTAAATGCAGAATTTGCCTTTAGAAGATATAATTGGTGTAAAGCAACCAAAGTGTTCCATCTCAGAGAAGTACTGGAGCAGAAATTTGAACTGATCTCTGTTTTCTTAATTAAATTTGCTTTCTTTAAATGGTGATCTGGCATTCAACGTTTCTCGTCCAAAAGAGTAATAAAAACATGCAAAATGTAGATGTGAACTCTTGTTCAAAAGTGTAGTATGGAATTGACAGTGTATATTTTAGATACGTATTCAAAATCATGAAAAATCTCCAAGTAATACTCTTACTTACTATAAGTGCATTAACTGTGTCAATGCCATTTTTCTAATATACCATATTTTGTTAAATATTAAGTAGAGACAAAATTACAAAACCCTGACTCATATGAATTAGTCACATAAATTTTCAAAACTAGACATTTCCAATTAAACTTAGTGAGACTACTGAAAACTAACTGCTTAATAATGTAAATCACATGCACTTACCTTCTCATATAAAGGTAAATGTAAATTTTATCTCTAGTGTAGGAAGATATTATTAAATGGAGTTATAAAAAGTTTTTGTCATACAAATGCAACTACTACTACTACTACTACTTCCAAACTCCCCATAGCAGCACTTTAAGAGTGATTCAGTGAGGAAAGAAATTATCCTTAATCCAATCATCCAAAACAGAAAAAAAAAAAAGATCAACAAAGACTAAGTGACATTCCCAGTGCCACCTACTAGACTAATATCAGAAACAGAAATTCAACATTATTCTGAACTCCGGTCTATATTCTGTTGCTTTCAAAACAAAATAAACCTTAGTTAGATATTTATCAAATCTTACCTCACTGTACAGTAAGGACATGTCTCTGGCGTGGTTCAGTGCGGGAGTATCATCAGACCCAATGTACTGTCCTTTCTCAAGGTTAAATGTTTCTTTGTATTTTAGCTGCAAAATAAAAGAAATACTATGTTAATTACACAGTAGAAATAAATTATACCAACAAGTCTGTGTATCAGAAGTAGACATTTATTTTCTTTTACGTTATATCTTCAGTAATGCTGTATAGTACATTCCAACCATTATGTTGCACAGCCAAATGTCATCAGTATGGCACATCACAAAATACGTACAGTATTCTAGTAAAATTAAGCATATTGATCAGCAATTACAGGTTAGTAGCCACACCAGGAACTCCACTAGCTGCTATTCACCAAGAACAGGACTCAATTTTAAATTACAATAAGGAAAATCTTTGTAAACTATAAATAAGGGGCAACCTATATTCTTCTATGGAAAAATGTAAAATTATTTTGTATAGCAATATTGTGTCGTTCACTTATACAGATTTTTACTGAACAACTTATTTAGGTTTAGAACCTAGTAGCGTGGTCTAGTGGTGGACTTTAGTACTAGGTTAAGGGTTGCATTAAATGATTTTAGCAGTCTTTTCCAAACTGAATGATTCCATGATTCTATGATTTACCCCCCAAAAAGTCTATTAATGATGAACGCATATGCACATGCTCACACATACATACATACAACTAAACTAAGTACAGTCTAGCAGAAGCAAATAAGTCTTCTACTGATTCTAATAATATAAAAGTTTCTATAGAAAAAGAAAAATACATACATCACTCTGATTGACGGAGTTAATCTTTGCCAAGACAATGTCTGGAGTGTCAACCACACTGGTATAATTGGAAAAGTTATCAAGGGCTTCTTTCGTATATGCTCTCTGCAAAGAGATGAAATATTTTCTTAGACACTGCATGAGGAAGAAGAGCTAACCATATAACTGCTCAAGTAATTTCTCTTACCTTATTTATAAGTTCTTGTGCATTCTTAACTTTCTTATGTTCTACTGAATCCAGAGGAATCCAACCACAGCCACGGAGCCATTCCAAATCCGATTTATAAATATTCTGCATTATAAAGAGTTACAAAAAAAAGAAAATAAATTATTGAATATGGCTTTACATAATATGGAAAATGCCCTTAGACCAAACAAAGTGGAATATGGTATGCATATAAAATGACTTACATCACTTTGTAGATCATAGGCCTTCCTTGCCTGAATACAGTCATTCTGGTCAGGGTGGCATGTCCATTGATGCAGGTATTGGCGGTAGTCAATATCACTGACCAAGGTCTGACATTCCTTGGCTGCTACAACTGACACCATATCTGGAGGGATGTGTATTTTGGACTTCGTTTTGTGATAATCTGATTTGTACAATCTGTCATTTTGGATCTCGCCAGCATGCTCAAACCACACCAGCTTCGGGTCATCTCTCATACTGGCAACTCCAACATAGTGACCTCTTTGTTTGACGTAGTCAGCTTTGTACTTAAGCTGATGGAAGAGGGAAGAAAAATGTAAATATCAATGCTGATTATATCTACTCTTTTTTTAACACAGCAACAGCTATGTTTCTGGCAATACAAAGAATAGATGAGACTGTGTTATTAAGACAGGGAGTTCTCAATTGCAGTCTTAGGTTGTCAGTACATAACCAGACAAAAATATTATAATACAAACAGTAATGTTACTTTATATAGGCTTTCCACGTCCAAATACATAATCTTCTACATTAATATACTACCATTCTTCAGTAAGGAGTATTTTCAACACAACACAAAAGCCTTGCTAGAAAGCATTTGCTAAGAAAATGCTTTTAACCTCAGTTTTGTAGCATTTTTGTAACGCAGTATTTAAAGCTGTCTGAAGAGTTTGGTCTTTATTTAAGGTATTTACATCAAATTTTTGATAAAATGTGTTTTCAGTAGTTAACTAGCTGTCGTGTAAGTTTCACTGACTATGCGAAAGATTAAAATGCAATGTGCACATCATCTTACAGTTTTTCCAGGAGGAAGCCACCATAATATGACAAAAAGTGAAATCATAGCTACATATTACAATCATCATATTTATTCAATTCTTTAAGATTTATAAAATACAGAAGCCCACACAGTGGATTTTGAAAGGACTGCCTGTGGAGAAACTAAAGGTGGAAGGGAGAATCTTACCCCTCAGCACTGATATTCATAAAAACCATAATATCAAAAATGTCTGAACTATTTAGAAGACAGTGAATTTCATGGGTCATAAAATGTCTACTGTGTGTTATTGCTAATGCAAAGCTTTATATTTCTTTTTTTTCAATTTGCAAGTTCTTTAACATTTCTATGCCTCCAGGCACTTGCTGTTACTTGTGATGAAAAATAGTAATAATATTACCTCACTTTGGACATCAGTTGAGTGTTTGGCATGACAGATCTGCACAGTGTCAGGAGGTAAGAGGTAGCCAGTGGCTTTTTCTTTCTCCCAGCTTTCCTTGTATAAGTTCTATGGAAAACAGAAGTGAGAAGAAATACAAAACCACTACAGTCACAGTCAATACTGTATATATGTAAGCTACGTTAGAGTGTAAGGGAAATGAATCCTTCCTTGAGGATGTTCTTAACAAGGCAAGTTTTCAAATTCCTCAGAAGTATTATTAATGTGAGCAGAAGCTGTCAGATGATCAAGAAGAGAATACGTACCTGATTAAGAATTCTGGCTGCCTCACGAGCCATATCTAGCTGTGGTGTATCTGTCAGAGTATAATTTGACTTGGCCTCATTCCACTCTTTGTGGTATTTTATCTGGAACAGAGAAAGAAATGAGTGCCCCACGGCATCATCACAACACTGGGAAAGCATAATTTCATGCATAAAATAATGGTAATTATGTATAAAAATGATTTTTCAAGGCTATTAAAAATGATACATTAAATATATGTCCAACTTGATATTTTTTTTAAAAAGGAAGTTATACAAGAAATTACAAAATTTCTCAGGAAAAAAAGAAAAAAATGAAAACTTGTTTTAGTGTGGCAGGATGGACAGGGATTGGAAGGCACCTTGACAGATCATCTAGTCCAATCCCCCAAGACTGAGAGAAGGAAGGCACTAGCAGAGCTAGCAGTGTCTTTTTGCATGCCTAGAAGTGAAGTTGTGCTGCTTGAGGAGCTTCTTTCCTCTTGAGTGATGGGGATGAGTCTTGGTTCATCTTTATGTCATACATTCACAGAATTCCCACAGTTGGATCCAGAATTCTTTTGCTATTTTTACAATTTATTTTTAAAGACAATATACTAGCATGTAGATACACAGACCAGGTTAACAGCCTGACAACTTGCCAGCAAACTTACATCACTAAGAATTTCCCCGCTATTCTTTGCTGTGATATAATCAACTCTGTCCGCCACTGGAGTAAATGGAAGAGTTTCGGCTTTTGTACGGTACTTTCTCTGTACAAGAGAAAAGATGAAAATACAATCAGATCACACTGGAATACATTACAGTTAACACATCAATTCTGAATATATGGAGAAGAAAACAAAGTTTACATGGAAAGAAAACTCTCCATATATGATGAATACTCTGGTAATTCTCCAGTTGTATTTTCTAGAATAAAAATAAATGAAATACTGATGTATTTAACCATTAAAAATACTTAAAATTACAGATATCCTTGAGAAAATCTTAGTACTGAAAACTATTTTGTTACCTCACTCAGGAGGTCTCCAGCATATTTGACATGGTTTATTCCAACTGAATCGTTTGGCAACCATCCAATTCCCCGCAGCCATTCTAAATCAGACTTGTAAATTGCCTGGGAAAACAAAATAAGGTCCCTACGGTTAGCCACAGCTCCCTGTACAATCCCGTAACATTCATCAATAATGGTATTCCCACTGGTTAAAAGGAGAGCAGTAATTCCAGCATCAGCACTAGAGCTAAATTTAGCACACTTCAAACTTGGCAGTATGTAACAGCGGCATACACTGTGCATTCTAAATAAATAGCAATGCCAAAGATTCCCACTGACTTCAGTTAGAGCTGAAGCAGACTAAGAGGAGACAATACAGCAATAAGTATAGCTTAAGACTAAGTTTTTGTGTTAACTCACATCACTTTGAAGATCGTAGGCTTTCCTAGCGTGTATGACATCATTCTGATCCGGAAGACAGATCCATTGATGCAAGTAATGACGGTAATCAATATCACTGACCAAGGCCTGGCCATGTTTAGCTGACTGGATAGACAGCATATCTACGGGCAGGTGGCACTGTGTCTTCCATTTGGCAAAGTGCTTCTTGTATTCTAGTTCACTCTGCACTTTGCCTATGCCAAGGGCGAACTGGATTCTTGTATCCGCTTTTGCATTTGGAACTCCAACATAATGTCCTTTCTGCTTCTCGTGATCCAGTTTGTATTTATACTTGGTAAAGAGCAAAAATCCTCGTTAGTGACAGTTACAATGAAATAGAATCACAGAGTCATAGAATATCCTGAGTTGGAAGGGATCCACAAGGTTCATCAGGTCCAAGTCCTGGCACCATGCAGAACCACCCAAAATTGAACCATATTTCTGAGAGCGTTATCCAAACACTTCTTGAACTAAAGCAGGCTTGGTACCATGACCAGTTCCCTGGCGAGCCTTTCCCAGTGCCCAACCACACTCTTTGTGCCAAATCCCTTCCAGTAGACTTGGACCTCTCAAGATTCCCAAGGCCATTGAAAAATGATTGAGAGGGGTCTCGCGATGACATCAGCCTCGGGTGAATCCCATCAGGCCCCATAGACTTATATGCATCCAGCTGGAGCAGCAAATCCTGCACAAGTTTGGGGTTGGCTGGGAGTTTATCATTACCACAGTCAGGGTCCTCCAACTCAAGGCAACTGGGGTCCCAGATCCCAACATCAGTGTTGAAGACAGGCAAAGAAGGCATTAAATGTCTCTGCTTTGTCTATGTCCCTATTTGTGAGGTGACCATCCTCATCAAGTGATGGACCTACATTATCTCTGGTCCTCCTTTTGCTGTTAATGTATTTTAAAAAACCCTTTTTATTGTTCCCCACAGTAGTGGCTAGCTTAAACTCTAAATGACCTTTGGAAACACAAATTTTCTCCCTACAACAGCATACAGCATCTCTGTAGTCCTCCCATGTTGCCTGACCTCACTTTCCTTTTCTACCCAAGCCCTACAAGAAGATTCCTGCTCAACCAAGCCAACCTTCTGCCCCGCCTTCTCGACATTTTGGAATTGCCTGTTCCTGTGCTCTTAAGTGGTGGTACTTAAAAGGCAACCAGCCACTGATGGACCCCAACACCTTTGAAAGCTTTTCCTCAGGGGACCTTGCACATCCTGAAGTCTGCTCTCACCATATCCAGGGTTGAAATTTCGGTGGCAGTTTTCCTCCTATCACCAAAGCTTTTAAACTCATCTACTTCATGGTCACTATGGCCAAGATGGCCACCAATCACCATTTCACCCATGAGACCCTTAGAGCATGTGTTTTTAAAGCATGTGGAAAAACCAGAAGCCCCTTTTTGCACTTACATCACTAGCAATTTCTCTAGAAGCTTTGGCTGCCTTGATTGGGATTGCATCTGCTCTCAAATCATAACTCATCTTCAGTTCATCCCAGGCTTCTTTATACAGTTTCTGAAAAGACAGCACAAAGTCACACATACGCTATATACTCTGGCATTTGTCATTAGAGAAACACATATTGTACTGTCATTTGCTTGCTGAAATAGGAGGGTTTTTTTCTGTTACCTCTCCTCCTAGCTATAAATACTGCTGTAAATACTGCCTTTCAGTGCATGCCCAGTGCCTGTAACACCAGGGTTGCAACTTATACAGCATAGAAGGGTGTTTGTAAAAGTTCAGAAAAAAATTATATGCCTTTGGCTCTCTTCCATTACAACATAGTATTATCTCAATGGTGCATTATATTAATCATTTCTAAATATACAAGCATCTTTTTAAAATTGTCTAAATACTTTCAAATGCTCCATAGAAAGAAAGGAATGTTGAAAGCCCTGTATAAGTTCAGACTTCAAAAATACGAGTTATCTTCAACTTTATCAGTAGCATCTTAGAATGTTAAAATTCACAGCTTACTATTTTATTGAAATGTAGAAAATAAAATGAGAAACATACCTGGCTGTAATTAAGAGCATTAGTCCTGGCTAGGGTGATCTCAGGTGTGTCTGGCATAATATGGATCATAGTCTTGTCCTTTTCCCAGGCTTCTTTGTATTTTGGCTGTTAAAATAGTTGATTTTAATGATATTTTAAATATGGAATTGCACTAGTCAGTAACATAAAATTCCATAAACCTCTCCTGAATTATCAGGTCTAAAAACAGATGTCTCAAAAAGGATTAGGCAATTTAAAATACCACTGATCAATTTTACATTTTAGCAGAGAGATTTCACTTTAACTGTTTATAGCTTCAAAATAGCAAAAGACTTTAAGAACGTTGTAACATACAATGCTGATTTGTTCGGCATTCGCTTTAGCTAAAACAACGTCTGGAGAATCAACAATACTGGTGTACTTCAGGCTTTCAATAGGTGTGCGATACACGTTATCACTCAGGAGATCCTGGGCATTCTTCACTCTCTTAACATCTGGAGAGTCATTAGGCAACCAGCCAATTCCACGGAGCCATTCGAGGTCTGACTTATAAACAACCTGTGTCAGAGATCAAATAAAACATTGTTTTTAAAATGACTGTCTTCATTATGTTGAACTATACAAAGCAGTGTATGTTTTAGAAAATGCCCAATCAGCTAGACCTAGATTAATCCTTTTTATACATGAGAGATATTCAGTATCGTAAGTAAGCCTGGGAAGCAGATTTTTAGAAGTTCGTTTCTTAAGCAGGGTGGTCTAAACCTTATGAAATTAAACAGAGGAGAAACTACTTAACAGAATGTTGGTTATGGATAATAAAAGGAGTATTAAGACTAACCCTGTTCTCTCCAAAATATTTATTCCTCCAGGAAATTTGACAAAAAGGACATCAAAAAAAAAAAAAAAAAAGGTATGAAGATACTGGGAAGTAGTGCTAACCAACATAACTCCTGAAATGGTATCAGGCAAAATTGTTTACGTTTTAATTGAGCAAATCCTTTCACAAAAAGAACATGAATCTCACCTCTGAAGCTCAAATGAAATAGAGGAAGAGTGTCTGTTCACTGATAAGCTGTAGAGCCAAGCAGAAAACCAGCTGCACTGACTCCACATGCTTTTAAATCAGCTATTAAAACATCTTGGCTGCTTAGTTTTCATGTTAATAAATTAATTTCTCAGTAGATTCGGGTAAACGTAAGTAATTGAAGCATTCTGATTACAAAGTACCAAAGGTATTTTAATCTCATAAGACCCATCAAAGAACGACAAATGCTTCAGAGCTGTAAAATGAAAAACCAGTGAAAGGAGTCTAAAGATAAAACCTTACTGACTGCGTAGTATCATGGAATTAAAATAATTAAATATATTAAATAAAAACAGTGGTATCTAACACATCTTTGCAAATAC
>CM021737.1:37456529-37467463 GCA_011075105.1 Heteronetta atricapilla
TGGTATGCCTTCCTGTAAATGCGGTCGTTCTGCAGCAACATGGCACGCGCAGCCAACGACAGCTTGGGATCCTCCTGGACTGTCCGGCACCCAATGTAGTGGCCTTTCTGCTTCTCGTGAGCTTCTTTGTACTTGTACTGAGAAATGTTAAAAGAAGTATAAGAAATATTTTCCTACTGGTTATGAGTCATTTTCTATTAATTGCTCCTCAGTATATTCATTCAGATTTTAGAAATGCATAATGTGTTCTTGCATCTGTTTTACTAAGTTCTTACTGGTGTATGACTTTCTAACATCCTTTCATATAAAGAATTGCAGTAGAATTTTCCTTTTAGAAATTGTTACACATTATTCTCCTGCACTGAATTTTATCTGGGTTGGCATTCTATATGAATCTAATGTACCATGATTTTTCATGTCACTTGTAGCTGTTTACTTGATTCCTATTTTGCAAATTAACTGATTAAATAACGACCGTAAAGGAAGAACATACATCACTTGCGATATCTCTTGATGCCTTTGCACTTCGGATTGGAATTGCATCAGCTCTCAAGTCATAACCCTTCTTTTTGGCATCTTCCCAGGCTTGTACATAAAGTTTCTACACAAAAGAGGACAGAAAGTCGTTTCTGAGTATTCATAAAGATGGAATTTCTACATTTTATATATTTTTTGAAAATTCTTGTGAAAGCGTATTTTAAAAGAACTGTATGTTTAAATAAATGCTTACTTAATTTCCCAACTGCCATTAATTTATTATATGTATAAATATTCTTACATGGCTAACATTAGCTGCATTGGCCTTTGCTAATA
Organism: Heteronetta atricapilla; assembly: GCA_011075105.1. Taxonomy (NCBI): domain Eukaryota; kingdom Metazoa; phylum Chordata; class Aves; order Anseriformes; family Anatidae; genus Heteronetta; species Heteronetta atricapilla. The sequence goes on from CM021737.1 coordinate 37,457,343, forward strand.
AAATTGTTGGAGTGTCAGGCATGACGTGAATTGATGTTTTGTCTGCATCCCAGGCTTCTGTATATAAACGCTAGGAGAGAGGAAAACAGATTCCATTAAGAAGTTTAACTAAGCAACAATGAGAAGACTGCAAAGTTGAAAGCATTATTTATCAAAAATATATCGATGATATAAAATAAAAGAAATCTTGAGGCAGAGCCAGATCTATATAACCAAACTAATATATTTGTCCAAAGAAAGTATTTTACACGCCGCTCGTGTAATTCAAGTAAGCTTTAAATACTGTGGTATAGTAAAGCTTCTCACTGAACAGCTCGAGTAGGAAATTTCTCAGGCAAAATTGAGCCAGAAGCTGATTGATTTAAGGTTGCTAGGAAACTGCTGTAGGAGTAAAATTATATACTTTACTCTGCTGTAAGGGTTGTTCATTTGATGCTTCTTACTAGAGATACAGAGTAGTTATATTGCGATTTTCATCCTCCAGGTCTGAGATAAATTGTAGAAGATTCACTTGCAAAGAACGTAAGTTATTTCCTCATAACTTGTTCATCACGCAGTATCTGACATTCAGTTAACAATACAGCACTACAGCACCTGCAATAAATGCCTCAGTATTCTACTATATCCTGTCTGATAGTATGTTCATGGCACCATTAGCTCTGTACGTACCCTAACACCATGCCAGAAACCTGTCTCTGCAGATTTCACAGTGTTGTCTAAGAACTGTGAAGATATTTATTCTGTTCTGTCAGAGTGTTTTGCATAGTGAAGTAGCTTTAACAGAATAGAAAAACTGTACCAAACAACCATTTAAAATAGGAATTCAGGTGGGATAGGAAGAAGAGAGAAAATCAACCAAATTCTTAGTATTGCTCTTGAAAAATATGAGATGTAGTAAAAATGACCAGAAAACCTTCACCTAAAAGTTTAGTTCAGACAGAGAGCCAAGATAAAATACCCTTTTCCTGTGCAAAGGCTGAATTGGGGCATTCATCTTCTCTAAGTCCATAGCAGATCTGTACAGTCAAATCTGTACATTTTGTATTTTTCACCTTATGAACAAGTTCTATCAGCTAGCAATACCAGTGTTTTTAAGGGAAAACAAAACAAAACACCTCACCTTGTTCATTATCTCAGCATTTTGCTTGGCTAAGACCATAGCCAAAGAATCTGTCACACTAGTAAATTTAATTTGGTCTGCTGGTTGACGATACTTCCTTTCACTCAGGATTTCTCCAGCTTTCTTAGCTTTCTCAACGTCCAGGGAACCAATAGGAACCCATCCAATACCTCTAAGCCATTCCAAGTCGGATTTGTAAACAGCCTGAAAAATTTTGAAAGTTCATCATATACATGCAAGTGTGTGCAATATACAAGGAATTTTATATATTTTTGCATAGTAGCAGTATTTGGCTTTGAAACCAAGTTTAATTTTTGAAGAAAGAGTAAAAGAATTTTTAAATAACAGAAGGGGAGCTATTGAAGATCTCCATGAATACCAGAGTTACAAAGAAATTTTACCTCAGGTTAAGGACAAGGAAAATTGAATTAAATATGAGTTTGATGACAACGTATTAAACATTTCACCTTTATGAACATGTCTGATGCAAGCAACCAAGGCATATTATATCTTTAAAAAGGCATTATGCACAAAACCAAGTACATTTAATTACGTATTAGAAATCTAACAATTTACTCACATCACTCTGCAGATCATAGGCCTTCTTAGCATGGATGACATCATTCTGGTCTGGCAGACAGATCCACTGATGCAGATAGTGGCGGTAATCAATATCGCTGACCAACCCTTGGCATTTCTTCGCCAAAACGATACCCAGCATGTCCACAGGGCTGCTGAAGTGAGTCTTTGTCTTCTCAAAGGCTTTCTTGTACTCTCTGTCACTCTGGATCTTTGCTACATGCATCGACCACATCATCTTGGGATCATCCTCTATGTTTCGGGCTCCAATGTGGTGGCCAAGCTGCTTGCGATAACCCTCCTTGTACTTGTACTGAAATGAAACATGTTAATATTCATATGGTGTAATTATCAATTTATAAATGATACGCACAGTTTAATATAATCAGCAATATTTTTGTTTGAATTAGACCTTTTTACTATTCCATTAAATTTCACATTAAAAAGAATTATTACAGGTATTATTATCTCTGAACCTGATAGATTTGCATGTCCTGGTTTTGGCTGGGATACACTTAACTTTCTTTATAGTGGCTTGTACAATGCTGGGTTTGGGATTTATGATGAAAATAGTGTTGATAACATGCTGATGTTTTAGCAGTTGCTGAACAGTGCCTACACTGAGTCAAGGACTTTTCAGCTTCTCATACCGCCCAGCCAGTGAGGAGGCTGTGGGCTGGGGGCACACAAGCACTTAGGAGAGGTCACAGCCAGGACAGGTGACCCAAACAGACCAAGGGGGTATTTCCTACCACATGATATCATGCTCAGCAATAAAAGCTTGGGAAAAGAAGAAGGAAGGCAGGGACATTCAGAATGGTGGCGTTTATCTTCCCAATTAACCACTATACGTAATGGATCCCTGCTGCCTGGGGTTAAACCACACCATGGTATCACACATTCAGTTAACTGAACATTGAATATCATGTACTTACTAACAAGTCTGATATTCCACATTCTTTTCATGTTAAGATTAGAATATAATGATTAACTTATTATAAAAGTTTATCACACAAAGCCTTGAGAAAGAGAGTGACTTGGTCTTTACACTAACACTTTAATTATCAATCTTGATGGAAAAACAAACTTTAAAAATGTTACGCTCTTTGTTTTAGTGATGCTTTCTCATTTCATTAATTAAATTTGTCATAGTCACAGCATATCTTTTATTCCATTTTTGTATTCAGACATCTTGATTTTCAAGACAACTTTCCAACAGAAATATTTTTTTCCTCAGGAAAAAAACAAGTTAGAACTTTTAGAATTGATTTACTAGCATACACATTTTGGAAAGAAATTTCAAAGTATTTTCTATTTTGAATCAGAAATGAATTCGGGTAGCTCCAGCATAGAATTGTACATCTTACTGAGTATCCTACTTCAACACCCATGGACATCAATGGAACTATCATAGGGGACATAGATTTATTCTTTATATTATTTTCTCTATTTATTACTGTGGTATATAACTTGTGCATAAAATTACTGGCTATCCCTTTCATGTACTAAGAACATGCAGTAGAATCATTTCATTTCAGTATTATCTATTCTACACTTAAGGTACTACATGAAAAAAAACAGTGCAACAAAAATTCTGATTCTTTTTCTTTACCAAATCCACACAGATATAATGAAAAGACTGCTTACATCACTGGCAATCTCTCTGGATGCTCTGGCAGCTTGAATAGGAATGGCATCATAACGCATGTCGTGACCCTTCTTCTTTGATTCCTCCAAAGCTAGTTTGTACATTTTCTGTGAGAAAAAAAAAATATTTGTGTTTCAAAAATCAGGTAATTTACGCAATTCAGTTAAGTACATCTGTGTGATAAAACAAATTGAATCCTCCCAAAATATTGTTGATGTTCAGACAGCTTAAATATTTGAACAAAGTTCTATCTTTTCTAGAAGGTAAAAAAAACAAAACAACAGATTTCAAAGATCTTGTAATTTTATAGTAGATACCCAGAAAGTGGAACTCATCTAGGGATGAGAAAGAAAAGAATATTCTAACACTTAAATTATTAATTTCCATACTTTGCTATAGAAATTATTTCTAGTTTATGGTAGATAACATATTTAAGAAGCCTGAGTTAAGATACCTAGGAAGTAAATTAAGCGAAAAGAACAACTCTGATGTTACCAGCATAGCTGGCCATTTGTGGAACTAAAAAACTTGACAACATTACATTATTGAGTCAGAGATGTCAAAATTCGACTTCTCTGAGCTCTTCAATTTTACTTACCTGACTGTAGTTTAATTGGTTTTGTTTAGCTAGCAGGATTTCCGGTGTGTCAGGCATGACATGAACCATGGTCTTATCTTTATTCCATGCTTCAGTGTATAAACGCTAAGAAAGAATAGAGGGAGAGATTTCCATTGTGCTCCAATATAAGTTAAATACTCATAAACCAGCTAAAACATAAAGGATATTAGGTAAAATTAAAGGAAACAGAATGGATATATGCTTATATTTTTAATCAGATACAGATAACAAATTCTCTTTGTAAAAATAATTTATATGAGGAAATTCACACTTAGAAAACAGCTAAATTAAGAAAAATGAATAAACCAAAACATTATTACTACTCACTGCACAGACATGTTGAATAAAGGATTAAAATGGAATATGTAGAATATCTTGTGCTAAGTCTTCCATTACATGGCTGTTAGTTTTGATTGAAATAAAGAAAGTACAGTATTTGAAAAAAGCATCATCTCTGAACTTCGGTGTTACTTGTCATCATAGTATTCCAAGTCTTCCATCTCCAGGGTTTAGCTGGAGAGTGTTGACATTATCACATTGAATCAAGACTCACCTTATTCATTGTCTCTGCATTCTGCTTGGCTAAAACCATCTCTAGAGAATCAGTAATGCTAGTAAATTTGATTGTGTCCGGAGGCTGGCGGTATATTTTATCACTCAAGATCTCTCCTGCCTTCTTGGCTTTTTCAACATCCAAGGAACCAATTGGGACCCAACCAATGCCCCGCAACCACTCAAGGTCGGCCTTGTAGCAATTCTAGTGCAAAAAATACATAGGTTATTCAACAAATAATAACGCAGTTTATGTAGTGCATCTTTTCACAGATATTTAATTAAACGCAGAATTAACTTGTAATACAAATAAATTCTAAGGCCCAGACAAAATCTTAGCTGATATCACTGCAAGGTGTATACATGCAAAGTGAAACCATTATCCACGCTTCATAGAATGGCAAATGATGAATAGCCCAAATTATAGAATTTCATTTAACACCAACGAGCAAACATACATTATTTGAGACCTGAGTTTCAATAATACTTAAAAATAAGTCTTGAAATTTGATTTTACCGCATTATTATCTGATGCCCTGGACTACCTATGCAAAATTTCAAATACATTCCTCCCCCAAAATGAAATAAAAGGTACTTGCATCACTCTGCAGATCATAGGCCTTCTTAGCATGGATGACATCATTCTGGTCTGGCAGACAGATCCACTGATGCAGATAGTGGCGGTAATCAATATCGCTGACCAACCCTTGGCATTTCTTGGCCAAAACAATACCCAGCATGTCCACGGGGCTGCTGAAGTGCGTCTTTGTCTTCTCAAAGGCTTTCTTGTACTCCCTGTCACTCTGGATCTTCGCTACATGCATCGACCACATCATCTTGGGATCATCCTCTATGTTTCGCGCTCCAATGTGGTGGCCAAGCTGCTTGCGATAACCTTCCTTGTACTTGTACTATAGGTATAATAAAGATATGATGTTTATATATTAAGTATAAAAATAAGTCACTCATTTTAATTTTTTGTAATAATAAAGCCTCCAAAACTCTCTATAATCTACAGCAAATGAAATATATTCAAAGTAATTATGGGGTTAATAACATGGATTCTCAGATTAAATTCTTAAGATTTGTATTAGAACCCTAAATTGAGAAGTGTGAGATTTTTTTTTGAAAAAATGCTCTAATATTAGTGAGAAATAATCCCAATTTATACGTATTATATAAAGATTTAATTAACAAAACACTAAAATATTAACATGGTAACAGCATTACATTGTCCATAATTTTTACATTCATTTACAGTCTTTATACATATAATTTACTTCCATATATAATAATAATTTACATTTTGAGATTAGAGTTTAATTGAAATGCCTTTTACAGAACTTATCTAATAATTTTTAGGTTGTAGAGATCAGATATCAGCACACAAAGAAATAAAGAGTTTATATCTTACGTCACTGGCAATTTGCCTGGATGCTTTGGCGGCTTGAATGGGGATAGCATCACTTCTCAGATCATAGCCTTTCTTTTTTGATTCTTCCATGGCTTGTCTGTAGAGTTTCTAGATGAAGAATTAAACAATAGGATTCATGTAACTAAATTCCTTATATTAGATTCTGTGCAAAACAAACTGCTCGTGAGTAGATTAAAAAAAAAAAAGTGTTAAGATTTATTCTAACTCAGCTTTACTTTTCTTAACTCAAAGCCTCCAAGCAGTAGCTCTTAAGAATTTGTACTGAATGAGGATCTTTGCTAAATACTTTAGATAACTTTTTTTTTTTCTTTCAATACTTTAATAACAGGGATTACAACTTCATAGATAAGATACTCCTCCGCATACAAATAGAATAAAATTTACTTTCTAAAGCCTTCTCTTACTGATGTGAATATATTTACCTAAACTAACATTGAACACTGGGAACAATGCTCTTCATAATTCTGCTGAAATTTTTTTTTTGTCTTTCCAGTGTTAGAATGAATTTTGCACCTTCCCAGTATTATGCACAATGGGAGAAAGAACCCTCAAAAATTCACTGGAGATGCACTTTTCAAAGAATTTATTCTAAGTAGCGCTCACAGTCGTATGTATACACTACCATACAAATACACAAGTGCTGCTTTTAAAGTCACAATTTTGACTATAAACATTTGGTGTTACTTAAAGAAATTGATGGTATCATCTATATCATCTATATCAGGTTTATGAGGATATTGATAATCCAGCCATGAAACAGACCAGTTACATCTGGAGATCTAAAACACTCACCACACTGTAGTTTTGCATGTTCTGTTTTGCTAGTGTGATTTCAGGTGTGTCAGGCATTATGTGGACTTGTGTCTTGTCTTTATTCCAGGCATCTGTATATAAACGCTGCAAGAGAAATAACGTATGTTAGGAGGGGAAAAAAAAAAGACGGCTATTGGAGATCCCCTATATAGTAAGAAAAATTACAGAACTGTACTGCAAGTGAAGTCTAAAAAATCTTTATTCCTTACATAGCAATGAGACCTTATATTCACCCCTCAAGATGCTTAATTTACAGCTTCAGAATTTGTAACATAGAAAGAATTCAGTTTTAAAGGAAATGTTTAGAAAAAAGGCTTTCAGCAGAAGGCTAATCAGACAGATTTAAACTCTAAGGACAAGGCCTCGCTGAAAGAGGAAATGGTTTTATTGACATAAATAGGATTGAGATTACAGCCACAGACTCAGAAAAACTCTTACATTGTGAGAGCTATGCTGAATTTTTTGAAATACAGATATTTCAAAGACTGATCTGAAACAAGCAAATTAAGTCTTGGATTACTAGATATATTTGATAAATTACTAGATTTATTAGACAAATAGCTAAATTGTGCTATTAAAAATTAGATGGAAGATAACACACTACTAAGTACATGCTAGAGTATGTAGAAGGCTTTACAACTCATAATTTATATTTAACTTAACTTAGAAGATATTGTTATATTAGCACTTGCTAAAAATAAGCTACCTGTTGATTACCAAGAATGTAACAGACTTTTAAAGTCTCACTGTGCTGAAACTGCATGCAGCAACAGACTTGTATTGATAGACCTCTGTCTCCAGGATTTAGCTGGAGAGTGCTGACATGTTACCAAATTGGATCAAGACTCACCTTATTCATCGTCTCTGCATTCTGCTTGGCTAAGACCATCTCTAGAGAATCAGTAACACTAGTAAATTTGATTGTGTCCGGAGGCTGGCGGTATATTTTATCACTCAAGATCTCTCCTGCCTTCTTGGCTTTTTCAACATCCAAGGAACCAATTGGGACCCAACCAATGCCCCGCAACCACTCAAGGTCGGCCTTGTAGCAATTCTATTGCAAAAAGTACAAAGACAGCCATCTCATTAGTATTGCCAGGCAAACATTCCATATAACTCATGCAAATAATGCTTAACTTCTGTTAGTCTCCTTCCTCCTAGTGCAATCTGCAAAACAATCCTTGTTTACAACCTAGATTCAGATCCCAATCCCTGTCTTCAAGAGGTATCTTTCACCGAACAACATGTATAGGAATAGTCAAAGGATAAATGATGTAATTAAAACAAAATCCTGAAAGCCAGCATAAACTTTTCCTGTAATGTACATTCCCAAGAAACAGGAGGTCAATTAGTAAGGAAGAGCAGGTCTTAACTTAAACAATATCCCCAAGACAAAACGGAAGAACTCCAGACATGAAACTTAAAGAAAAAAAGTCATATGGGGCAATTTCCCCCTTATATGTGGTTAATCTGCATATATAGGCATTGAAGTTATCTCTTATGATTATATTACTTATCTGTTAATTTTCTATTATACTAACAGATTTGCTGTATTTAAACCTTCATACTACTCGGTATTCCTTATTTACAGATTCATTTACTATTAAGTGTTTTATGACCTCGTCTTGGAACAAGTAGAGAAAAACACAATGTGGAAAAACACTGCAACAGAAACAGTTCAGGAGCTTCTGCATTTTGTAGAGAGCAGCTTCTGTCTTTTATATGCTTTGCACATAAGGGAAATTAAGTACAGTTCAGAACATCAATGCTCATCAGTGAGTACTCACATCACTCTGCAGATCATAGGCCTTCTTAGCATGGATGACATCATTCTGGTCTGGCAGACAGATCCACTGATGCAGATAGTGGCGGTAATCAATATCGCTGACCAACCCTTGGCATTTCTTGGCCAAAACGATACCCAGCATGTCCACGGGGCTGCTGAAGTGCGTCTTTGTCTTCTCAAAGGCTTTCTTGTATTCCCTGTCACTCTGGATCTTCGCTACATGCATTGACCACATCATCTTGGGATCATCCTCTATGTTGCGCGCTCCAATGTGGTGGCCAAGCTGCTTGCGATAACCTTCCTTGTACTTGTACTATAGGCAAAAAGATGTTCATTGAGTTTTATTTCAGTTTTCTTCACGTATTAAGAAAAGCCCATGTAGAACAACCTCCAGAGAACTTTGTATGTGAAACCACAGGGATGTTAAAGTAAGTATTCTGTTGATGCATAGAAATGTGCAGATATAAAGAGATTCACCTAACATTTCCCGCCTGTTGTAATCTTCATGTTTTCCAAAGCACACGATGGCCTACACATTAAGATCTACTCTTCCATAAGTGAGAGAATAAAAAGTGTCCAAAAAACGAAATCAATAAAAAAACTCAAAAGTTCAATAAATTTACCCATCTCTATAGAGAGTCAGTAGGTGACTTTCAAGCACAAAGGTGAATTTTTAATATTAACATTAAGTATGCCTCCTGCACACTTACCTCACTGGCAATATCCCTCGAAGCTTTAGCAGACTTGATAGGAATGGCATCTGCCCGGAGGTCATAGCCCTTTTTCTTCTCTTCCTCCATTGCAAGCCTGTACAGTTTCTGAAAGAAAAACAAGTGTTCCCAAGTGACCCCAACAACACTTCTTCCTGCAACACCTCTGCCCATGGATGGACACTGAGCCCACAGGAACCACCTACCTCACTGACGTTCTGCTGGTTCTGCTGGGCCAGCAAAATACCAGGCGTATCTGGCATAATGTGAATGCTGGTTTTGTCTTTCTCCCAGGCTGACGTATATGCACGCTGAAAAGGTGAGCACAACGTGAAAGATCATGCAAGCACAGGGGAACAAACAGAAACCAAACTAGCTTAGCAGGGCCTCTAGGTCTCAACACACTTAAACACCTTCCTTTCCCCAAGACTTCCTGAAGTCTCCCCCTTTTCTTTTCTGCACCACACCCTATCTCTGCTCCAATTACACAAAACAGATGTTGATCTAACAAGGAAGACAAATCCCCCAAGCAGGAGAACACAACAGCCCTCCAACAAAACCCTGGCCCCAGAGGGAGAAGAGCTCTGGAGCCCTGCTAAAGGCACTCCTTTCCTTCAGGCTCAAAACACAAGCAAATCTCACTTGGTTCATAATTTCAGAGTTGTGCTTTGCCAGAACCATAGGCATAGAGTCAGGAATGCTCGTGAACTTGATGGTGTCCGGGTGCTGGCGATACTTCTTGTCACTCAGGATCAGGCTCGCCCTCTTGTTCTTCTCATCGTCCAGCGAACCACTTGGGGACCAGCCAATGCCTCTCAGCCACAGAAGGTCGGACTTGTACACGTTCTGAAATGACAGG
>CM021737.1:37467473-37587205 GCA_011075105.1 Heteronetta atricapilla
TCATCTTGGGATCATCCTCTATGTTGCGTGCTCCAATGTGGTGCCCAAGCTGCTTCCGGTACGCAGTTTTATATTGGTACTAGTTGAATAGAGAAACCAAGGTGTTTTAAAGAAGTAACTAAACATTTCTGATTTGTTAATAGACTGGCTAATTTTTGAACCGAAATGTATTATAAAAACATATTGCATATTTTGGATATATTCTAGCATTTTTATGTTATTTCCAGAACTATTAAGTTCATTTCTATGGTTACATTCTTTCTATTTTCAAAGTATTTTAATGAATTCAATTGTGATTCTGTAATAAAGAATTACACAACCTCTTGGGTGAGGATCAATGTAAGTGTTAAAATGTTAGATCTCCTCTTGTTAAAGGGAAATGTCTACCAGCTCAATGCCACACTATTATTTTCACTTGTTAGGACTTACTTCACTAGCTATGTCTCTGGATGCCTTCGCTGACTTGAGAGGTATAGCATCAGGAGGAAGATCGTAGCCTTTCCTCTTCAGCTCTTCATATCCTAACTTGTAATGTTTCTGTTGGAGAAGATTTCAAAGCAATTATTGCATATAAAGCTTAGGGAGTTTTTCAATATGTAAAAAAGTAAGATAACCTACCTATACAATATGGTAATTTTATTCCTTTGATTATTGAAAAAGAAGTAGGAGATTCCAAATGCAGTTTCATTCATCAAATGAAATCTCATACCTTATTTCTAATAATGTGTATTTTGTAACTGATTATATAAAATATATACAAATAACTACCTGCAATTTCTCTGACAAACTCATCTGAGACCACAACTTTTCCTTTACTAGAAATGTTCACCTGAATGAAGCATAGTCTTCTACAGAGGTGAATAATACAACCCCGTGATTTCCTACACCCAATTTCAATCACAATGATTTGCCCTTTTGATTTCTTACGATAAAGCTGCTGACATTTTACATTTTCACCTAATCTATATATTCCATTATAACCAAGAATTTGATGTAATGTAATCCTAAGAAATTCTAAAAATGTAGTTTGATATAATCAGACTTTTAACTAAACAATAACAGGCTTCCTGAAAACTCCTGAATACATATCTAAAACGTTAATATAATTGGTAGGGACGAAAGAGAAAACACCAAACTTGCACTGAGTATTTTCTTGTTGTTTTTGTTTGTTTGTTTGTTTTTCCCGCAACTCCACTTCCACATTATAATTTAGCAATTTACTTGGACTTCCCAAAGCATAATAATTTTCACAGAAAAGGATTACAGGTGTGCTTACAACCATTAGATTTGTAGAATTACTCTACTTCATTTTAAACTAAAGCTATAGAGAGTAAATCCAAATTTCATAAAAGAAATACTGTAGAGACACACTTACATCACTTGTGTTGATTAAGTTTGATTTAGCCAGTAAAATTTCAGGAGTATCAGGCATGATGTGAACCTGAGTCTTGTCCTTATCCCAAGCTTGTCTATAGAGTATCTGAAAAGAGACACAGACAGAAATATCTTGTCTGATAAAAGGCTCACATGAAGGCTCACGTGATTTCATCTTAATTTTTCTCAACAATTGCAAAGCAAAGATGTACCATGCAAGCATGAGTGATCAGTGCAAGATATTTAAATAAAATAATATACCAGCTTCTTACTGAAATACCTTTTTTCACTTTTTACATCCACAAATGCTCAACAAGGTAGAATTACGCCAATCTGGTTGCATACTACATAGTAAGGGTCCCATTTGCAGTTTGCTGTATAAATTGTATAGCCCTAAAAATCTTAATCTCCTGAATAAGGCATAATACTTCTTGACAACTGAGCAGTAAGGCACAGATTGCAAACATCTGATATTTTTATACTTTATATTTTTATAATCGTACTCTGGTATGGTGATCTTTTCAACAAATGAATACTAACTTATTCCTACATTATTGAATCATATGTACTTGTTCCAGAGGCAACTTACATCACTTCTATTTTTGGCATTAGATTTTGCTAAAACAATATTCATGGCATCTGGGATACTTGTGAACTTAATAGTATCTGGGTGCTGCCGGTACTTCTTTTCACTCAGTATTTCAGAAGCTTTCTTGTTCTTTTCAGATTCCAGAGATCCCAAAGGACTCCATCCAAGGCCTTTGAGCCACTGTAGATCTGACTTATACAGATTCTGTTAAGGAAAAAAAAATCATATTAGGTTCTTTCACAGTTCATGTATTAAACCATATTGAAAGACCAACTGGTATATTAACTTCAGTCTGATCTATACTGACTTCAGAAGAGAGTTATTACAGAAACTTTTCCATAAGTAGTAAATATCTTACAAAAACTGAATGAATGAAATCCAGCAGAAGCTTACATCACTCTGTAGTTCATAGACCCTCTTTGCTTGAGTGACATCATTCTGGTCTGGTAGACAAGTCCAGCGGTGTAGTATTCGTTTGTAGTCTATATCACTAACCAATTCCTGACATTTCTTAGCCAGAAGGAAGCCCAACATATCCACGGGCATGTTGAACTTTGTCTTCCACTTCTCAAAATCTTTCTTATATTCCCTCTCACTCTGCATCTTAGCTACTTGCATAGACCACAACATTTTAGGATCATCCTGTAAGCTGCGGAATCCAATGTGATGTCCCTGTTGCTTGCGGTAACCTTCTTTGTACTTGTACTAAAATTAAAAAGATTGCATTATTGAAATTACAGTAAGAATCAGGCAGTGGTAAAATAAATAAGGCAAATATATTCACACAGTTCAATGTCCCTCATTACCAATGAAATGAGCAACTTGCTATAGGATCTCATGTAAAGGTTTAGTAGCTCCCTGATTCATGTGCATCACTTGGTGTCTGTCAATGCTTTGCCTGGGAATTAACAGTCTCCTGGAGAGGAAGAAGGTATAGCTCTAACAGTGGTCTCCTGTGCCATTTGATTTATACAGTCACACAGTTAAGAACTCCCAAAGGCTGTCACATTGTAGTATTTTGATGAACCAAATAATCAGCTTAAGCTTTTCCAATGATAAATAAAATCTGTTCCATTAATTCAGGTGTCATATTAATATTGAGTTACAGAAAATAAAAGAAATATATGTGTCATCATATCTACTTCCAAGTTGTACAGAGGATTTCCAAGTATAGGCACTGGGATCAGCTAACTGGACTAAATTGCTGCTGCTCAGAAAATGTAACATTCAAAACAGCAGACAACTCAGTTTAAATTGCTTTGTATGGCTAGCCACTTCACAGATGGACTTTGGAATTTCTAAGACCTAAGAACAACTCTCCTTCAAATCTTTTCTTCAAAAAACATACTGACAAAAACAGATCAGGAAAGTGTTTCTTCATCAATTTTGCTTGTTTACTCCAAGACATGCCTTAGCAGAGGTTGTGCAAAAAGAAGTTCATTTCAGACCGAATTGGAAATGTTGCTTACATCACTTGCAATGTCCCTTGAAGCTTTGGCAGCTTTCACTGAAATGGCTTCAGGTGTGAGGTCATAGCCCTTCTTTATCATTTCCTCCCAACCAAGCTTGTACAGTTTCTAAAATTGAAAACAATTTTAATTAAAAAGCCTTAGTAACACGTATTGCCTTCCACTTAGATATGCTAGTGATCCATACTACCTAATTCTTGTTACCTCAAAAGCTTCAGTTATGAGAGAAGTGCTACTGGAATGGAAACTGAGAAAAGGGAAAATGTGATAGGCAAGGAAGGTAGTCTTCCAAGTCTTAGGCCAGTGATTAAATAGCTTTTATTTACTGCAGCACTTTCCTATCACAGCTTATCTTTAGGACTTGACACGTAACTGGGAAATTTGAAATCTGTACATCTGGGATAACTGAAAACTTTTTAATGGGCCTAATAAAATTTTAATTAATAAGGCTGTAATGTAGTTATTTAATGGCCAATTCAGTTCAGGCACAATTGATTTAAAGTTCCAGCCCTTGCATGCTGAAAAATTGCCTTTGAGCAATCATGCAAAGCAAACTCTAATTGCTTTAAATAGCAAAATTTCTGATATTTAAAAGCTGAAAGAAAAGTTCAATTAATTACATGTAATTATTTTCTTAAATAAAGTTAAAAATATACACAATGAACTTATTTTATAATAAGGAATCTGTAACACGATTGATTTCTCCAGAGTATGGACTTTACACTTCCAGAAGTCAAAAACAGAACACACTTTTTCCATATGTTTTGCTATAATTTAGGCTGTAACTTTGCTACCTTGATGATGGTAACTATTGCTACTCTGAATATATATTGCATATGTTATATATATTGCTACTCTCACACAGCAAAATTCTTGCCTTTGTTCTAAAACCTCTCCTCCGTTTTTTTTTCTTACTTTCATCAGTTAATTTTTATTTTGAAATAGGAAGGATCCTTTAAATTTGAAGAAAATAGGTGCTAATTTAAAATGCAATAGAAAGCATGAAAAAGCACTACCTGACTGTAGTTCGCCTTGTTCTGTTTCGCTTGTAGAATATCTGGTGTATCTGGCATCACATGAACTTGAGTTTTATCCTTCTCCCAAGCTTGAGTATAAGCATGCTATTGAAAAAAGTAACATCAGCTGTGTTAGTATAAATGACAAAGGATGGTTCTTTCAAGGTTTTCACCTTTCTGTTTGTGCACTTTGCCTATGGATGGGTAAAAAGCAGAAGATATAACTTAGATTTATTTTACTACATAATCAACTACCCCAGAATGAGCTGAATTAGGATCCAGTCCTGCTTCAAATTAAGTCTACCTACCAAGATTTTCAGGGCCAATGATTTCTACATAAGAGTGAGAAAAATAGATGTTAAAGAGTTAGCTATGAAAAAATGAGATAAGATTTGTTTAACCGATGCCACTTGTCAGTAAATGAGTATTTCAATTAAGAAAAAAAATTGAAAAAGGAAAAATCTGTGACAGTTGTTTTTCCCAGGGAAACACTGCTACATAAAAGTGGTGACAGAGATTTATACGGTCTTTATTAATTTGGATTATATTTGAGTGCCTGACTAATTTTCCCCATAAATACTCACTTTATTCATTATATCTGCATTATGCTTTGCAAGAACCATGTCCATGGCATCATTCTGTTTTGTAAAATGGAACATGCTGGGATGCTGGCGGTATTTCCAGTCACTTGCAATTTCTGTAGCTTTCTTAGATTTCTCCACGTCCAGAGAACCAGCAGGACTCCAGCCAATACCCTTGAACCATTCATTGTAATCCTGCTTGTACTCATTCTGCAAATCAGGACACAAAAGGAAAGTTTACAATCTATAAACTGTTCATGCTAAATAATTCTGTTCTTTCCAAAACACAGCCATAATGAAAAGAGAGGAAAACAGGTGCAGCTGTGAATGACAGTCAGAAAGAAAAGAGAAACTTACATTACTTTGTATCTGATTCATGTTTCTGTATAGTTCAAAACTCATTGCATCTGGTAGAAGCATATACTGGTGTATCAGTCGTTTGTAGTTGGTGTTGGTTACACGATCTTGTGCCTCCTTAGCTGCCACAATACTGAGAGCATCAGAAGGTGTTTGGTAATGCGTCTTGCTCGTCTCATAGGCTTTCTTGTATTCACGATCAGACTGCATCTTAGCCACTTGCATATAATGGACAAGTTTGGGATCATCCTGAAGGCTCCGGAAGCCTACAAGCTTTCCCTTGTCTTTTTCATAACCTAATTTGTATTTATACTGTGCAGAGAACAGAGACAGAAACTTTAGTTCTACTTCATTTGTTTAACAAGCAATGTCTATCTTGTAAGGGGAAAAAAAGTAAATTAAAATAGGATTTTTACATTATTAAATAAAGTGGTGCAATCAGTACACCAGAAGGAATGGAAGCCATTCAAAGGGACGTGGACATGCTAGAGAAGTGGGCCCATGTGATCCTAATGAAATTCAACAAGTTTAAGTGCTGCACCTGGGCTGAGGCAATATTACATTTATAAAATATCCAAACACTAGAACAGTAAGAAATGAACAGTTGCTTTTTTATTATTTT
Organism: Heteronetta atricapilla; assembly: GCA_011075105.1. NCBI lineage: Eukaryota > Metazoa > Chordata > Aves > Anseriformes > Anatidae > Heteronetta > Heteronetta atricapilla. The sequence continues at coordinate 37,473,482 of CM021737.1, forward strand.
TTTATTTATTTTTTCCCTGGGAAGACTCCCTCATTTATCTCCTAATCCTTCTAATGGAGAAATTCTTCTCTAACTTTGCTAGAAAATTTATCAGAATATATGCTGAATATGTCAATTATTTATAAACAAGAGAATAGACTTCACATACTTAGCATATAAAATTGAGCTGTGTTAAGAAAAGATTTTTTTTGAAATGGATTGTTTTTCTTTTCAGAACTTACATCACTAGCAATGTCCCTAGAAGCTCTGGCAGCTTTAATAGGGATAGCATCAGCTCTGAGATCATACCCTTTCTTCCTGGTCTCTTCAAAGGAAAGTCTGTACATTTTCTGTGGAAAGAAAGAAAAAAACCATCCTTTAAGCAAACAAAACACAATACTGTATACATTTTATATGTCAACCTGAAACACAGACTATTCATATGTTTAATACCCCTTGAATAGCTGTTTATGGCATTCAGGCTCACAAAGAGATGAATTCACCTTCAAAATTAACTTCAGTCCTAGTATTTATACATCAGTGTAGCTGAACTGCACTATAATCAACAACAATAACCTAAAAAAAGACCAACTATTTGCACTTGCTTCCCACATGCACAAATACTGGCGAAAAGTTGCATCTAAAAATGAGATGTCTATTTACATGCACATAAAAATGTGCACAATTACAAACAACTATTTAGCACGCGCAGATTTAACAACCAGCTACTGAGAAACTGTCTATGATATCATGTCACATAAAGAATAGGTTCAACCTGCAAGGCAGAATTCTGAATGCAGTACAAAACGTGTATTAGGAAATAAAATAAATGCAGTAACAAACATGGATAGAGCTCAAACTCTACCATTTTGTTAATAACTACTATATTTTAATGACCAACATGAATACTTCATAATCTATCCATAAACACTGTGGCTTCTTCTTGACAACTTCTGGTATGTAATTTCAGGAAAGGAAGGGGGGAAAGAAAAATAAATAGTTTATTGATTAATACAATTACAGATTAGCCAACTGACAATTAGGGAGAGTTTCCTATGCTGTTATTTCAATTACTATTCCTAATTAAAAAAATACAAAAAAAAAAATAGAAGCAATTTCTTAGCCTTACAAACAGTACTCACATCACTTAAATTAAATGCATTAACTTTTGCTAAAGCGATCTGTGGAATATCTGGTGTGATGTGAACTTTCTTTTTGTCTTCTTCCCATGCTTGTTTGTATTGGTGCTGGAAGGACAAAGGGAAAAGCATGTTAACATACAAAAAATTAAATATAATGATATTTTTATTATTAAAATGTCACTATTTTAAATAAAATCTTTCTTTACAATGATGTAACTCGTAATGTGGTAAGACCATTTGTATTTTTATTTTACAATTTAAAAGCAATGTGAATCAGAGATAGCTCTTATGAAGCTAATTGTGCAAGTCTAAAAGAAAAGTTGAACCAATACCAATCTTGCTACAGTATTTTATTGCTTGTCTCTTGCCCAGCAGCATGTTCAAGCACATTCAACAGCAGAAAACAACAGCTATCAAAGTCAAGTCAGAAGGTAGAAGAAAAAAAAGTGTTAGAAGAGTAGGTTGTTAGCCACCTTATTTGAGGTGGAAGATTATTAGCTTATCTCATAGGAAATAAGTAGCAATTGAGAGGTAACAAAAGTTTTCTTAGAGGAAGTAAAGATAAGAAAAACCTAAAATTCTGATGATCACTGCATCTCCAATGCATGCGAACACTAGCCATTTCTAAAGAACAGCAGCAGATTCTATCAGTTCAGCAGAAGAACCAGGAAATAAATACCTCATTACAAGAGCATTCATATCATGCTGCAATTCCACATCGACGTAACAGGCATCAGATGAAACAGGCTATATGTTTAAAAGTTTAAATGCTATTTTCAAAAGCAAATCACTCTGGTACTTTTAGCCTCTAGAGTTAAACTATTTAAAGTCTACAGTCCTTTATGCTGGGTAGACCTTATGAATAAAATATTATGGTCATGCTTTGCTTTCAGGTATAGAAAGGCTCTATGAAGACGAAACACACTGACAGTCAAGCATTCTCATTAGTTGCCAAAACTGAAAAATTCAGACTATAGTCACCCAATAAGAGTGTATTGTTATGCGTAATTCATTTCATACTTGTGCAAATTTAGCTAAGTTTTGATGAACACCTTCTTACCTCATCCATGATTTTAGCATTATTCAAAGCTAAGACCATGTTCATGGAATCCATAGGAACAGAATACTTCAGCTTGTCTGGATGCTGGCGGTATTTCTTTTCACTAACAATTTCCATCGCTTTCTTATTCTTCTCAGCCTCCAGGGAGCCCAGTGGCATCCATCCAACACCTTTCATGCTTTCATCATATTCTGCTCTATATTGATTCTGGAAGCAGAAAGAAAAGAAAATCATCAGAGAGATGCACATGAATATCTGGAAATCTTGACACTTCTTCCAGTGCTTAATGAATATTAGATTTTGAATGCACTTGTTCTAAGAAGAACCAAATAATATCAAGATGCATCCTGTGTTTTTATTTAGAAATGTATTTGTTACAGTACTGTCTGTATTTTATTATACTTCCTTTTATACAGTGTTCAGATCCTCCTTATGATGGACAGAGATTGCTCACATGGATCAGCTAAACCACTATACTGACAAAAAAATAAATAAATCTGTTTCCTCTAGAATATGAACATCCCAGAAACTCTGAGAACACAGCTATGTAGTTCATTTCCCCTTTTTCTAAGAGGACATTTTCTTGGAAGTACAAGACAAAACTGCTGAAAAGTGAAGCTTTTCCTGCCTTGGCCTGAACAAAGGGAATGCTGAAGAGTCTGATGGAATGTTTAAACATCCATTTTACTTCATAAATAAAATAGCTTATTTTTGAGCCTGAATTATTTAGCAATAGGTGTAATTTAATATATCAGAGTCTTAGAAATACACAATGGCTATCTTTACTGAAGATCTCATTTTATTTGCCACATTTTAGTATATTACTGAATTTCACTAAGAAAAATCTATTTATCTTACAGTATATTCTCATCATCTAAGGAACATTGTATTAGTAATGCAAAGGTTGAAGAGTCTCTCACTTACATCACTTTGTAACTGCATCATGTTTTTGGCTAATTCAAGACTCATAGCATCAGGTAGAACATTGTAGGTATGGATCAAGCTTTTGTAGTTTGTGTTTGTAGCCACTTCCTGTGCTTTCTTGGCTGCCACAACACTGAGCATGTCAACTGGAGTATGGAAGTTAGTCTTTGCCTTCTCATAATCTTTTTTGTATTCACGATCAGATTGCATCTTAGCCACCTGCATGAAGTGCACTAGCTTGGGATCATCTTCAAGGCTGCGGAACCCAATATGCTTTCCTTTTGCTTTTTCGTAGGCTAGTTTGTACTTATACTGACAGCAGGAAAGACAAAGAGCAAGAAAAAGAAAAAAAGCACATGATTAAGCTCATTTTTATCTTTGAAGACAGAAGATACTGGTTCTTTTTCATCACAGGATTTCAGGCTTAGTCATTTAGACATATTCAGTCTTATAAAATAGCCTATTGAACATAGGCATATGAAGCTTAGCAGCTTGTTGAACAAAGAGCAAAAAAGCACAATTCAGTGTTATTCTATGGGAGACAAAATATGCCTGAGAGCAAGTACTACAAAGGTTTATCACATTAAGCATAGAACTGAAACCCATATTTTCCAAGATGCTTGAAAAATCACATTTGTGCATAATATAGCATTTTGAAAAGTTCTCATTGGCTCTGAAAAAATTCTGAATGCTACCAAGCAAACAAACTTACATCACTTGCAATGTCTCTGGAGGCTTTGGCTGCTTTTATTGGAATGGCATCTGTCTTCATGTCATAACCTTTCTTCTTGTCTTCCTCCCATCCAGCTTTGTATAATTTCTGATTTAAAATGTAAGAGAACAGGTACTCTATTATTACGGCAGAAGTACTAAAGTACCCTGCATCTGAATTGAAATATTTTCCAAAAAAAACCCCTAAAAATTACACCAATTTGTGATCTATGCAACAGACACTGAATGCCCACTTTGAGCACAGTAACTCACATTACTCATTGTGATCTGGTTCACTTTAGACTGCAGAATTTCTGGAGTATCTGGCATAACATGAATGCTGGTCTTCTCTTTGTTCCATTTATCAGTGTAGAGCCTCTGCAATTAAAAAAATGACATTTAGCGTTCAATAGGCAATGCACTCATAAAATATAAGCTTGCTTTTGTTTTGCTTATGTGTAATAAATAATATTTTACACTACAAAGTTCCATAAGTACTATAATCTCCACAATTATAAATGCAGCATGAAAATATTATGTTCCTCCTCTTTCTTTAGTATCTCATTTGAGAAATTTGCAAAGTTTATTTTGATAACTAGTAAAAAATTAAATTTAAAATTTTCAGTCTGCTGTCTTCCCTGTTTCATATATATCCTTATAAATATATATAACCTTGTAAAGCATAAGTGTTTTTTTTCATGCACCCTCTTTCCATGCTATACAAGGAATAAGGATCAGTGGTGTTCCAGATAACTAGGAACAAATTTAAAGAATTCCCATTTTCTGAGGATACTTCTAAAAACTTGACAGAATTTTAGGGTGTTTTATTTGCAGCTCATTATTATATACAAAAAGAGCACCATTACCAAAGTACTATAAATCTGGAGAGGACATTTTTCATCATTTGCACAAAAGAGAAATCTTTAATCTCTATAAACCTAAGATAAAACTCTCTCAATTATGCTTACAGTCTGAGGCTTCAGCATTGCTTAGTGTCCAGTTTTAACCAAGTAAACCACTATACCCACTGAAAATTCTGATGACCTCAATGGGAATACACCCATCGCATGATTTTGCGAGATGAAGACCCTACCTCTGTCTCAGTCATAAACATCCGAACAAGTTCTCACCTTATTCATGATCTTGGCATTTTGCTTAGCTAATACTTGTTCCATTGCATCCATTGGAATAGAGTACTTCAGCTTGTCTGGATGCTGGCGATATTTCTTTTCACTGAGAATCTCTGTAGCTTTTTTGGCCTTTTCTACGTCCAGTGACTGAATTGGCAACCAGCCAACTCCTCTCAACCAGTTATTAAAGTCTGCTTTATATACATTCTTTAAAAAAATAAACAAGGAAAAACACAGTGAGACAAGGAAAATCAGAACAAACAAAACCCAAAAAAAAAAAAAATACAGATGAGGCCTTAAAACTTCTCCTGGTCATTCTGATTTGAAAGAAAGTTTGGGCAAGCCTGTGGTCAAAATTTCTCCCGAATTATCAGTCATCTCTCCTTGCAGATATCCTGAGTTAGACGATCAAGCAACCTCAGCCTACTCAGCAAGGCTACCTAAAAATACAGCAGGGAAGCAAAAAGCTTGAAATGAAAATTTCTATATTTGAACTGTGTTTTAAATCTCAAGTCCCTACGTACAATCCAGGTATAATCCTTAGGTATAATACAAACATATATAACGTATATTGTGATAAACTTAAATAGAATATACTTTCATATAGTCATAATTTAGACTCTGTACATAACCTATGATCCCTGAGAGTACAAATGATAATCACAGTAGTAACATACTGCAACTACATATCCAACTGCAAAAATAAAGGAATTAGCAAAACATTCATTTGCTGAGAAGTAGCTAAATATGTGGAGACACAAAGAAAGTTGTTATTTGCTAAGTAAGTTTCCTAGGACTGATCAATTATGCATATTTATGATAAACTTTGGAAAATACACAGTTCCAGACCAGGCATTAACATCTCAATCCACTGATAATATCATACAGTTAATTTTCTAGCCCTAAAAGGTCAATATTGTAATGCAGTAATTCTGAGAACAAATAAGCTGATTAATCATTACGTACATCACTCTGAAGCTGCATCACATTTCTTGATAGTTCCAGATTCACAGAATCAGGCAAGAGAGTATAATTGTGAATTAGCTGTTTATAGCCGGTGTTTGTAACTGCTTCTTGAGCTTTCTTGGCAGCTGTCACGCTGAACATATCCAAGGGAGTATGATATTTGGTCTTGCTGACTTCATAATCCTTCTTGTATTCACGATCTGATTGTATTTTGGCCACATTCATGTAATGAACAAGTTTAGGATCATCCTGCAGGCTGCGGTATCCAACCTGTTTGCCTTTATCTTTCTCATATGATTCCTTGTACTTATACTACAGACAAAGCAAAAGAAATTCTTATCCACTTTGGAAACAGAAAATATATTTTTGATAATTCTAATAAGTTAAATTTTATTATTTTTTAAATTGCATTTCATTCCAAAAATTTAGAAATTATTTTTCAGACAACATAGGATTAATTGGATTCAAAAAGAGGGCTGCTCAATTACTCAGCACATCTTGACTCCTGATACAGACATAAATCTGGATAAATTCATATTTTCTAAATGAATTCATATTTTATTTTACTGCCATAGATAATTCATATTTTATTTTATTGCCATAGACTTCTAACTCTGAAGAACATTCAGATTTTAATTAAAAGACCAGCATAATGGTATGGCTTGTGTCAGATAGTGTACCAAGCTTTGATGTTGTCTATTGATTGTAGCTGCCTGAAAACAGTCAGCCCTGTATAGACAGGTGGAGGTACCAATCTCCAACAACAAAAAATACAGAATAGATAAATTATAACAGAAACTTTCAAAGAAGCTGGTGGATACTTTAACCACATGTAACAAACAGACTCAGCCTACCAGCACTCAGTCACATTAAAGCACAGTTCCAAAGAAACACCTTTTTTCTGAAGTTCATATAAACATCTAAATTTGCTTATTATTTCACAGTACCGTAAGAATTTCAGATCTCAGTGTTAAGTAATTCTATATCGCTATATGCATATGGATTTGCTCTATGATATAATATGCTACAGAAAGCTGTAACAGTAGATTTTTGCATTCCTCTTTATGTAAATTACACTTACATCACTTGCAATATTTCGAGAAGCTTTAGCAGCAATAATCGGAATGGCATCTGGTTTCAGATCATATCCTTTGGCAATGGTTTTTTTCCAGTCTGCCTTGTAGTTAGACTTGCAAGGAAAAGGTAGGAGTTTGTAATGTCATGATAAGAAATTTTAACAAAGTTGTTTAAGACCTTATTTTTTATTGTATTTATGTGGATCAAAATATGTCTGTGCAATTGCAGGGGGAAATGTTAATCTCTACACACACAACTGTATTATAATAAATATGAAGGGACCTGGATAGGCTTGAGAAATAGGCCTGTGTGAACCACAAATACAGGCTGGGTGGCGAATGGTTTGAGAGCAGCCCTGAGGAGAAGGACCTGGGGGTGTTGGTTGCTGTGAAGCTCAACATGAGGCAGCAATGTGTGCTTGCAGCCCAGAAAGCCCACCTTATCCTGGGCTGCATCAAAAGCAGTGTGGCCAGCAGGGCAAGGGAGGGTATTCTCCCCTTCTGCTCTGCTCTTTCTGTATTCAATATTATAGCATGAATATATAAAAGATAATTTTTCTACTAAGTAAATGATAAATAAATATATTATTGAATGAACTGTTAATTATATGCTCACATCACTCAGATTGAAGGCATTGACCCTGGCTTGAATAAACTGAGGAATATCAGGATCCAGGGTATATTTGTGTTTTACTTTCTCACCCTCTTGCTTATATGTTACCTGCAAGAAAAAAATAAACAAACACTTGTTAACAAGTGCAAGAGAGGTATAATTAGTGTTAATAAATAGAGACAAAGCAACAATGCTTAATTCTTACGAACATATAGCATTTTTACTGTTTGTACAGTTTTTAAAAGCTAAAGGGTTTCAAATAGTAACATAAAAATCATACACATGGTAAGAAATAAAATCACTATATTGCATTAATAATGAAAAATTACTTACGTCACTCAGTTGCTTGGTATTGTGCTGAGCTAAAACCATTGGTATTGAATCTGGTATACTTGTAAATTTGATGGTGTCTGGGTGCTGACGGTATTTCTTTTCATTTAATGCCTCTCCAGCCTTTTTAGCTTTTTCAACATCCAGAGAACCAAGAGGACTCCATCCAATACCCTTGAACCAGCTGTTATAATCTTGTTTGTATACATTCTGAAGGACAGAAAGACAACATGGACCAAGATTATCCCACAGAACTGTTTAAAACAATAACCACAGAGTCCAGCTAGTAAGTTTCACATTAGCAAAAAGTATTTATGAAATCTAGAAGGGACCAACAGATTTGTTTGTTTGTTTTTCTGTGATTTCATAGGGAATAAAATGATCTACTGTATTTTTTTCTTCCCGATTCATTTGTTATAAGCAGTAACTTCCCTTCAGTATTTACTAGTATTTTCAGTATTTACTTCTTTTCTCTTACACTTGTGAAAAATTTCACAAACCTCCACTTAATTAATCTTTAGAAGATTAATATCTTATAACCTATCATATGGTGATCATTTAACATCGTTTAATTTGGTCTGTGTTTCAACAGATTTTACCAGATTTGGCCTTTTATTTCAAGATCCACAGAGCAGAGACTACTTTGTCCTCCTGTAGTTCCTTCTATAGTAAAGTATGCAGAACTAACACAGCTGAAGTAAAACATCTACCTGGGCTACAAAATATGCAGGTTATACCATTTAAGCATTTAGATAGGGTCAATGCACAGACTGAATGCAAGGATATTGTGGACACTCAATTTTTATTTCCTTCCATGTTCTAAATCCAAAAGGAGCCACCCTCCATAGGATCCACAGAGAACCAAACACCACAGTATACAGAGTTGCAGAGTGCAACCTGGTATGCTCAGTCAACCATTTGAAACTGTATCTGCAAGAAGCACCAAGAAGGTCCTGAAGGCAATTTCTAATGCTGGAGATCTCCAGAGGATATATTCCCAATAATATCAATAACCAAATTTTGTCCACTCCTTCATGCTCAATAGCTAACAATAGTCCAGCTACATTACCATATCTATCTCACATGAAGACAAAGCAGGGAAACTTAAAAGAAGTCTTAAAGAATAATAATAATAAAAATATGATAGTTGCAAAATAAAGTCTTCTGAGAAGATGTGAAGAAAGAAACAACACATTTGAATGCAATTCTGACAGCTGACACTTAAAGCTTCTAATGTTCTTCCCCGAGACATAAGAAAAACAGACCATTCTGGTACAGCAGTGGCAACTTTCACTGAATACAAACTCGTATTTTATTTTCAGTGTGCAAGAAAGCATCTATGAAATTGTGGCCACTGAAATACTTACGTCACTCTGAATTTGCATCATATTCTTTGCAAGCTCAACATCCATAGCATCTGGCAGATAAGTGTAGTGATGGATCAGGTTTTTGTAGTGGGCACCAGAAGCTACATCCTGAGACTTTTTCGCAGCCTGGATACTGAACATGTCAGGAGGTGTATGATAGTTAGTCTTGGTCTTCTCGTAATCCTTCTTGTATTCACGCTCAGACTGAATCTTTGCTACATGCATATAGTGAACAAGCTTGGGATCATCTTGCAGGCTTCTAAACCCAACTTGTTTTCCTTTAGCCTTTTCATATGCTTCTTTATATTTATACTAGAAACAGAGGAAAGAGATCATATAAATTGTGGCATGGCTATCGAAGTGTAAACTGAAAAATAAGAAAATAAAAGCTCTTATGACTTGGAACTATGCATTGGAAAAAAAAAAAAAAAAAAAAAAAAAAGCTGCAAGCAGCTTATAAACATTAGTCTAAATGGCCTAAATGGCACACCCAGCATCTGCATCTACATCAGATTATCTTGCTCCACCATCTAAGGTGGTAGACAACAGGTTACACACATCACAGTAAGATTCATCAACATTAGCATTTCTTGAGAGGAAAGTGTTTCCTAAGCATTCCTGTACCGAAAAATATTAAAACAATTGAGACAATCCTTCTGTCATTTGAAAGCAATAGCAAATAGAGTACAACTGGACAGCTTCCTCTAGTTATCTGAAACCACTGAATCACATCCTACTTCCTACAATTTGGACTACATGTCTTTCTGATTTGTTTATAAGCCGTATTCCACTGTATAACCAAAAGCACATATTGTCTCAGGGTCCATAGGTAGATGCCTGTTTAGCTAATTTTCTGGAAATTTGTCACCAGATGATTGCAAGAACTACTGATTTCATTTTTCCTGTGAAAACTGGTTTAAGAAACTGTGCAGTAATATTTGCTTATCTAAAATAGAATAAGTTTTACACTAACACTTTGGGAAAGACTAAGAATCTCTTTCTCATTTTAGCAGCTCTAGTGAGACTTCCACAACACTTGAAGTCTACCACATGGCCTGGAATGGATGTTTTTTTTTACTGAATGCTTAAAACAAGTATACCTGGAAGAGAAACTTACATCACTGGCAATGTTTCTTGAAGCTTTGGCTCGAGTAATTGGAATAGCATCAAGTGACACATTGTTTCCTTTAGCTATTAGATCATGATAGTCTTGTTTATAATATGCCTAAAAAAAGAAAATCTGTATTATTCTAGAGAACCTAATAATCATAAGAATTATATGCAAGTCAAAGCTACACCAAATCTACTTCACGCAAGTCTTTAGAAGCAGATACTTCATTCAGTGCTTTATTACTTCTCTATTAAATTAAATTAATTAAATGATTATATGAGTACCTGGGATTTGTTTGGAAATTCAAATGACGTCAAGAATGAAAAATTACATTGGTATCAGCTGATTATAAAGAACTGCACATCGATGAAAGAAATCTGGAATATGAATATATCTGCAACACATTACTTAAAAATTCATTAACAATGTGTGAAACATTGAAAAGAATTCACTTACATCACTGACATTAGCTGCATTGTATCTAGCTTGGATAAACTGTGGGACATCTGGGGTAAGAGTATATTTATGTTTAACTTCCTCTCCGGAAGATCTGTATAATTTCTGTAAAATAGATGATACATACATAAATCAGATGATACATACATAAATCCTTCTTTCGTTGTACAGCTAGCCCCAGCTCATTGTGGGTTTATGTTTGATTTTGCAATATACATTGCCACCTATCTCGAAAGACTGAGACCGCACTTTTCATACAAAATAATTGATCTTATTGACAGAATAAATGAGTCCTAAATACTCTATGCAGTCTTTACTCAGAAACACTAAAGAGCATTGAGCCCTCCAACAGACAAAAAACCACAATTCTGGAAAACATGGGATAATAAGGTAGGAGAGTATATAATAAATCTTGCTGTTTTATAATGATGGATATATTGTCATTAATCAGACATTCTGTAATTCATTCCTTATGAATGAATTACATTAGGTAGGGAAACATAAGAACAACTTGAAAATTTTGCATCATTTCTTAAATACAGTGCATTTAAAATATACTTAAAATACAAATGGACAGGCTCAGGTGACATGAACTGAAAGAGCTGCATGACTTCCATGGAGCTCAACAGTCTCCTGCTGGGAAATTACTTAGGCAAAATCAGAGTACAAAACAAAGATAATGCACAGAAACTCTTCCAAACTGATAGTACTTAAAAGGATTTAAAGACAGTGTTCAACTCTTTAGTAGATATATCTCTACTTTATTACAAGACCCTTTTCTTTCTCTACTTACATCATTGAGTTGAACCGTATTCTGTTTGGCTTGGACCATTACTGGAGTGTCCACCACACTTGTAAATTTAATGGTGTCTGGATGCTGACGATACTTCTTTTCATTCAAGGCATCTCCAGCTTTTTTAGCTTTTTCTACATCTAGTGATCCAAGGGGGATCCAACCAATGCCTTTCATCCAGTTATTATAATCTGCTTTGTATGCATTCTAATAAAGAAGCAAAGACAATATTTAGAACTTCAGAAATGAGAAAAAACAATTCATGGACATTTCCTGAGGCTTCATGGCTTTTGCTTGAGGCATCTCAAAATTTCTGTTCACATAAGGTTCTACTTACATCACTCTGAATTTCCATCATGTTTTTGGTTAGTTCCACATTCATTGCATCTGGTAAGTAAGTATAGTGATGTATGAGGTTCTTGTAATTAGCATTACTGGCAATCTCTTGAGCCTTCTTGGCACCAACAACATTGACCATATCCAGTGGAGTGTTGTACTTAGTTTTTGTTTTCTCATAATCTTTCTTGTACTCTCGCTCAGACTGCATCTTGGCTACTTTCATATAATGAACAAGTTTGGGATCATCTTGCAGGCTCTGGAAGCCAACAAGTTTACCCTTGGAAAGTTCATAGGCTTTTTTATAGTTAACCTGTTAAAATACAACCCAGAGAACATCATTGTAAGTATGGTAACTTAGTAAAAAGTAAATTAAAAGCAAAGCTATCCTTTATTCTCTACAAAAAGTATCCCTCACATGCAAGGATGAAACTTTCATCTTATTTACGATCAAATCTATAATTAAGGACAGAGAGAACTCAGGTCCATTGCTTATGGAGCTCTCATTAGTGACCTACTCCAACAATTTTCCTTAATCATACTGGACTGCAAGTCTGCCTTTTTATTCAGAGAGAATTACATAAAAATACATCCTTTTCTAAATATAATTATATGAACACATCAATGAAGCAATGGAACACCAATAAAACTGTGTTAAAGCCATTAATACTCTAATAACATGCTCAAAAAAGGCAATAAATAAATTCCCTCTCAAATATCAGTATATCTCTCAAATATAGTTTAAGTAAACTCTTATGAATTAAATCATTTCTTTAAGAAAGATGCACTTACATCACTGGCAGCCTGTCTAGCAGCCTTGGCAGCTCGGATAGGAATAGCATCAGATTTTAGATCATATCCTCTTGATTTTAATTCTTCCAAGCCCGTTTTGTAATAGTTCTAGAAGAAAAATTGAATTTTGAATGAACAGTTTCTAGCTAGAAGAAACTTCAAGTTGGAAGTTGAATAAAGAACTCTGAAAATATACTTACATCACTAATATTGTAGGCATTAACTTTAGCCTGGATAAACTGGGGCACATCAGGAGGGAGGTGGTATTTGTGAATAATTTTTTCACCTTTGGATTTATACAGTATCTGCAAAGAACAACAAAGAAAGAAAATTACCAGGACAACATTTTTAGATAGCAAATGTTTAGTAATACTGAGTGACACAACTCAAAGATTTTGTGCTACCTCACTCTCAAAGGAAGACAGAAATGAAATCCTAGTCCTCGCGAAGTGAATGGCATAAACCCTAGTGACTTAACTGGTGCAAAGAATACTTTTATAATGATAGACACAAAATTGCAAACACACACTGAAACTTGACATGAACAGCCACTTGGAAAAAAATAAAATAAAATAAAATAAAATAAAATAAAATAAAATAAAATAAAATAAAATAAAATAAAATAAAAACACTGATTTCCAGGTGGTCTTCCACTGGAACAGGACTGCATATACACACAAAATGTTTTTGTCCATGTTTGTACCTATATATGCACACACATTCACCTATACATTCATTTCAGGAGTTCTCTTAAAACTGGATGATTAAGTGAAAGCAGAAACTGATATACTCAGAGTATAGTGACATGTTTAATATGTATACTTACATCACTCAGCTGTTTACTATTGATCTCTGCTTGCTTCTGTACTGGAGAGTCAGTCACTTGAGTAAATTTGATTTGATCAGGATGCTTTTTGTAGGTGTGCTGAGGAAAAATAATAAATATGTTCATGGTAAATGTACATAATAAAATATTTTTATTCAATAAGTCACAGCAGTATAGCATTACTTGGGATAGCTAGCAGTTATGGCATAGGTGCAGATAAGCTCTGTCCTGCACAATGATTCTTATGTTACTTTTGCTATAACTGTCTTGATCACTAGATGCTGCAAAAGGCTTCTAAACTACGGATTAATAGGATTTTTAAAAGTCACATATGCAAATAAATACAAATTGAAAATACTCAAAATTAACAGGAATCACTCTAAATTTCCATATGCCTCAGAGCAGATACCCTGTATGTAAATAGCTATTTGATAACCACTGCAATGCTATACTTACATCTTTACACTGATCTAACTTCTTTATAGCTTCATATTCTTGAGTTATGGTCTGAGGGAAGTAGCATTTTGTCTTGTCCTCCTCGTAATCTGCTTTGTAATTTTTCTAGGGATAAAATCAACATCCAGTAAGAAAACATAATTGAGCTTTCTCCAAAATAAAAGTATCATGGTTAGAACAGAATCATAGAATCATAGAATCATAGAATATCCTGAGTTGGAAGGGACCCTTAAGGATCATCAAGTCCAACTCTTGACACTGCACAGGTCTACCCAGAAGTTCAGACCATGTGACTAAGTGCACAGTCCAATCGCTTCTTAAAATCAGTCAGGCTCGGTGCAGTGACCACTTCCCTGGGGAGTCTGTTCCATTGTGCAACCACTCTCTCTGTGAATAACCCCCTCCTGATGTCAAGTCTAAACTTCCCCTGCCTCAGCTTAACCCCGTTCCCGCGGGTCCTGTCGCTGGTGTTAATGGAGAAAAGGTCTTCTGCCTCTCGACACCCCCTTACGAGGAAGTTGTAATGTTGTTGGAAGTTGAATGACTGCCACACTTACATCACTCTTCATAGCTTCAACTTTCATATAGTGTGTATGATGTGGGTCCTCAAAACTGCCCAAATAGTGCCCTAAAATATTCTTTTGATATGCATCTTTGTATTTTACCTGGAAAAATAATCACAGGTTGATAAATAAAAGTAATCAAGAATGTTGGTACAGAATGAAATTATCATAAAAATACATACATCACTAAAATTCTTCAGAACACTATCAGTCTGAAACTTTGGTGTGTCACAGTAATTCATGCTTGTTCCTTTTGATTGTTCATAGGCTTCTTTGTATAATTTCTGAAAAAGAAAATAACGTCAGGTAATAAAGTAGATTGCACTGAAACTCACTCACAAAACAGTACAAATAACAACAGCAAAATTAAGAAATGATTGCAAAGAAAAGCTTTCCCAAAACACTGAAAAATAAATGGCCTTTTTATTTTCAATGTTTATTAAAAAAAAAAAAAAGACACAAAGACACACACTTTTTAGTGACTTTTAACACTGAGAATTATGAAATCTCATTCCAAACAGAGGAAAATAGGAAGAGAGAAATCAAGAAGGCCATTACATTCTTGAAGTAAGTATCAAGAATACAACGTATATGAATATGTGTAAGTAATGTATATTTTGTCATTGTTGACATCAGCTAAAGTTCCTTAAGCAGTAAAGGAAGAACTGCCATCTTGTGATCCATTTTGCACAGGAATCTAAATGAACTATACAATAATTAGGTATCACCATAACATGCTGCAAATATTGTTACACTCTACTGTTATACACTGCTGCAGAGAAATGACTCCTTTTAGCTATACTATTCTGGTCACTAGTACCTCATGACAAATAATAGGTTCATAAAACCAAAATACTGAGAGATCCAATGGAGAAGCCTTGTGAAGAAATTACGAGTTTGGTTAATTGTACTTGACTGAAAATCATCCAGGTGTACTTTGACAACACTTACATCACTCAGCACGTTTCCTGCAGTTTTCAATTGCCTCAGCAATGGGTTCTCTGTGGCAGGAAGCACATTATAATCTGCATTAGCTTTGTTCTTCTCATAGTCTGCTCTGTATTTTGTCTTTAAAAAATAAAAAAGGAGTGAGGTTTTAAAAATCAGCATTAGAAGCCAAACATTCACTAACCTGTATCACCTTGAAAATTTCAGGAAAATTCTCTCTCTGTTTTTTAACTCGTGGCTCATATTGGCAAAAGACCGTGAAAAGAACTCAGATCATGTGAATGCAGGGATGACATGCTGGGAGACAGAGTCACAAAATAATTGATAGCTATTAAGTAGATGTCCACACCTCTAAGCAGCTCACCAAACATTTTGATTTTTCAAATATCAGCTGACATCTTGGAATAGTCACATTCCTACAGATTAATGATTTAAGAGCATAAGTATGGCTATGAGTCATTGTAAGCTTTGTAGTGGAATAAACAGAAGAATACATCTTTTGCACAGAAGACTTTTTTTTTTTTGACATTTGACAGAACAGCTTCAGCACAGTCCTGACTACAGAACTATACTCTGGCTAAAGAAATGGGAGAAGTTGTCACATACCTTACTGACATTATTTGTAACTCGCTTATTAGCTTCATATTCTGGAGTCTCAGTCTGCATAAAGTAGATTTGGTCTTTCATGTTTTCAAAGTCTTCCTGGTATTTCCTCTATTAGAAGCAGAGAAAAATAGAGATCAATGTATCAAGTGCAGTTACATTACAAATCAGCTACCCATGAAGTAGAATAAATAGAAAAAGAGAAATACAACAAGTGGAGCAGGAAAACTTGATCAGTATTTGCTGCATTAACACAAAGCAGAGGATAAAGATGTTCATATCAAGATTTTCTGAATAATTCACTTACCATACTTATATTTTCTGCATTCATTTTTGCAACTGCAACATCGTAGCATGGAGTTTGACTCCACTTGCCTTTGATCTTGTTATTATAGTCCTCATGGTAAATAATCTATAATGAAATTTAGAAAAAAAAATAATAAGAATAATTTAATCCCCAGTTCAATTTTCACTTGACAAATTTGCTTTTAAGTCTTCTTATTAAATTTGCTTCACATTTTACATCTGCATTATAACCACTTCAGCAGTTACTGTCAAAATAACCTGATATATGATTTGACCTAATACTTCAGCTTTCAGTGATTTCCTTTAGTCCCTTCCCTTGACCAAAAAGGATGAATTGGTGAAATGTCATCTACTCTGAAAGACTTAGTAAGAAATACTCTCTGTGAGACATCATTAACGTATTCCTTCAGTTGCGTTATGTTTTCTCACTGGTCACATAATATTGGTACATAACATTTACCATCTGTTAAACCAGAATTTATTGTTATTCCTGCTGAAACTTGTTAGAGGACGTAAATGGAAAATCCTTTCAATATATGGATTGGCATGGTATTTGTGATTTCTGTTAGACTGTATTCAAGCTCATGGAAATCAAATATAAACTGCTTTTACAGAAAGTTTAAAGAGTTTAAAAAAACCAATTACTTTAACAATTACTGTCTGCTTAATTAAACAAAACATTTTAATTTTTCACTCAGTGTTCCAAATGCATTTTCAGCCACAATTGCTTTATCACAAAAATACAACTTCTTCAATGCCATTTCAACTGTTAGTGCATTGATAAAGAATGCATATGTCAAAAATAACATTTTTTTTTCTAAATTTTATTGTTTAGTAGATACATATACAGGTTACTGACTATTTTATTAATTTTAAAGAATAATCATACTGATCTTGCTTTTTCCATGCCAAAAAAGATCTAGCTTTTAAGCCTCTTAAGGTTCAAGAAATTTTCTCTAAATGACATACCACTGTCTTACACCTTCCAGATGATTTCACTATAGTATTTCTAAATACTTTTGCAACCATAAATGTATACTGTAACTGCCTAATCTTAAAAAGGATGTAATTTCCATTATAATTTCCTGAATTTGCTGACAAGATAATTTCCTAAATTTGCTGACAAGAATGAATCTTTGCCTTTCACCTGAGACTAGACAGGTTTTTCTCTGAGACATTTGAGGAAGAAAGAAAAGGTAAAAACTGACTTTCACCACTAAAAATCAACAAGATCTTCATATGAGCTCTGGTCTTTTCTTCTGCTCTCCCTTTAAGTACCTTTTTGCCTCTCTAACTCCAAAAGGGAGATTTCTACAAAATAATTCTGCATTCTACTCACATCACTCAGCTGCCTCGTCACTTTCTTGGCTTGTTCCACATCAGGTGGATCTGGCAGAGAAGTATATTTAGATTTTCGTTCATCATGCCCTTTTTTGTAGACAATCTGAAGACATGAAAGAGACAATCATTTACAATAACTACCCACTTAAATAGCAGTTCATTTATTATTAATTCTGCTAACACCACCATTAACTAATGTCAGTCTATCCACAGTTACTGCAGCATAAAATCTTTCAATCAATGTATTCTGGAGGAAAATAACACGGAAAAAATGTATTGATAAAAGACATCAAAAAAAAAAACAGTTCCCTAGAAAAGTTTTCAAGTATAATACTCTATTTCTCATGATACATGAGATATCTGCAAAATTTGTGGAAGTCTTTATGTGAAACCTGAAATTTAGTTGAACAGTTACATGTCTGTATCAGCAGGAATATCAGAAAATATGCTCCTGAGTTTGCTTCACAAACTCCTGAATGTTCTTATTGCTGTTTTAGAGATACAGATTTGTAGATTCACCACAAAGCCCAGTGAAATGGGCTTGCAGCCAACCCAGTTTCTCAACACATTTCAAGAAACAGAGATCTTCTTACAGATTATCTCAGAAGATCTTCAATTATTTCACTCATAATCCAACATTAAATTGCCAATAGAATACATACTTCTCTACTGTTCTAGCACTACTGTCAGAGCTAACTACTAGCGCATATCTATGCATTTTTATCTTTACAAAGTCCACCAAGAAGCCTACCAAGTTACACTGCTGCAGTCATCCACTTGTCTATCAGGCTTAAATACTTACATCACTCAGAGTCTTTTGAGCTTGTGCCACCCTTCTAAGTTCTGGGCTGTCATTGTATGGATAGAATAATGTTTTGTCTCCTTCCCAGTCTTCTGTATAGAGTTTCTTAAAAACAGAAAAATGCCAGAACACAGAATGAATTAATATCTGATTTGGAATGCTTCTTAAACTTCAGCTGCATAAACCTGTGATTTTTCTTACCTTACTGAACATCGCTGTATTTTTTATTGCATTCACAAGCTCTGGGGCATCAGGAGGAAGTAAGTACTTGTCCTTGTTCTCCTCCCAGTTCTGTTTATATAACACCTGCGCAAAAAGATCAGCAGGTTGGTTACTCTAATATTAGAAAATATTTACATTTTTTAATTTGTCGTTAGCCTGCTCTAAAGATTTTTGCAAAGTAAAAGTCCCAAAACAGCTACATTTAAAGACATCAATTGAAAACATTTGAAGTATTTATACTTGCTTCGATCAGTTTCTCTGGTCTCTCTTCCAGTGCTTATAAACTCTTTTACAGATACTACTTCAGCACCCTGAGCTCAAAACCTTACTTATATCAGTAGCTCCATGATCCATTAATGTTCACAACCCTCCCAGGAAGTTACAACTCACTCGCTCACCTTGCTCACTTGCTGCGATACTTTCTTTGCATGTTCTATATCCTTGGCCTTTTCATCGACGTGGCAAACAGTTCTAGCAACTTCACCAGCCATGCGGTATTTAACCTAGATCATACCAAGCCACATTTATGTTTACAGCAAAAACTGACATTTTTTTTTAAAAAAAAGCAGAATATCTAAATTTTGACACTTTATTGAGCTGCAAACAGCCCAAATCTGAATTCAGTAAAGCATTTAGGTATATAATTAACCTTTACAGTGGACTAGCTGTTGCTGAGAAATAAAACCAATGGAAACAAATTTATTTTGTGAATTAACCAAGAAAGAAAAGCAGCTTTAAGACTCTGTCAAGAGCTGTGAACCCAAGCAAGATGCAGTGCCCTTCTGTAATGCTGTAAACAGAGCTCTTTCCAAGAGTACTTCTATCCTGCATAATGAGATAGAGAGATCCCCATGCTACATAGTATGTCTTAATTTCACAGTCCATTACCACGGACCATACACTAGCTGTAGTCCCAAAAGCAATATAGCCACACCATCATGGCAATCTTGGGCAGAAAATGATTCTAATGCAGTTATACCCCTCCCAGCTTGACAGCAGGCTCAGTCAGTCAGCATTAGCGCGTGGATTGCTGTATCACATTTCTCAATATATCCTAAATCGGGAGTGGAGTAGAATTTAGTGGATGCTCATCTCCTGAACACCGGTTAGATTAGGTGTCTCCCCTCTAAGCTTTAGGGATTGCCATTCTTAGGGACCTAACTCTCCCTGTTTACTGCACAAAGAATTAAGATGCTTTGGTAGGCAGATTTCAATTTCCCAAACTGTGAGGTGTATTGCTGAAAGGGAGACTGGAATTGCTTAAAAGAGAGAAGAGGAGGAGCTAGCTTCCAGAACTTTAAGCACTGCATGAGCACTGCAATTGTGCCTGGGTTAGCTTGCAAAAGCAAATCACTAAGATTCACACAGAGGGGACAAAGAAGGGGCAAAACACCTTGGAAAACCCAAATTAAATTATGAGATGTACAGAAGTTCATTTTGCAACACTTGGAGAATTTTAGTATCATTTTTTCCAGTTTTTACGAACTGACTTTCCATTGCTTTATGAAAACAAAGATGTTTAAACATTTTAGAAGTAAAATTCTATGGCTATTCACCCAGCACTCAACTTAACCTCAACAAAAAATTGTCAAGTATATCATCCACAATGACTGCAGGACATAATGTGTTGTATCTTCAGATTCAGTGATATAGGCATCACCATCCTCTCCCTTGTCTGTAACTTCTGATTCGAATTTTTCAAACCTCTTTTTCCACAATGAAGCAGGACTATTATTCAACTGGTCAGGAATCATCACATCTCCCTTACTGAAAGGCCTAAACTCCAATCTACATCACAGAACTCAGATTGTCAAGTACTCTGTATTCTTTGCTCTTGTAATCTTGATAAAGTTTTTGCTAAACATTCAGGTTGCCTCATCACCATATCATCAAAATTATCACTTCTTATCTAACATTTTAAATCATTATTCAATTGGCTTCTTTACCAGTCAACATTTTTTTTTCTTATGACATTTGATACCTACCTCACTGAGCTGGTCTTGCACTTTCTTGATTCTCCGAATTTCTGGGGTATCAATTGTGGAAGCATATGGCTTTCCTTTTTCTTTTCTAAATTTTTCTTTGTACTTGTTCTGAAAGAAAATAATGACAAATGTAGTTAAGACATGTCTTAAAACTCTGGCAGAAATGCAAACAACAATTATTGATGTATTCATCTGGTTAGCGTAGGAATTTTGGACAGATCATTGACTCACACAAACTGGCATTATTCAATTACATTTGCAGAGCTATGCTTATTTTAACCAACAGACTTTCTTCCATCTGACACAATGGAAAATATCCATTTCTATCTTTAGATTGTTTTAGATCACTTCTAATTGAGTTTATCCTCTTTAGGAGTTTGGTATTAATAAATATAGTAATACAGTTACTTGTTTCAGTAACCAAAGATAAAGAGAATTTTTGCATGAGTCTAGCATTCCTAGACCTGTGATCTCACATAACCCTTTAACAGTGAACACTGGTGAGTAACATACGTAAAAGTTTAGGAAAAAGGATCTGACACCATCTTATGTATGTGCAGTGCAGTTGTTTTCCACCCTTTAAAACACAGTACAGTATTGGTCTACTGGACTTTGGTTTCCCATACCAGGAAGTTAGGTAAGCACTTGTTCCAACATACAAAATTTTTTATTCAATGCATAGAGGGATAGAGAAATATACTACTATAAAAATATTAAGCTTTGCATTCCAATAGACATTGGCTCCGGTATCTTTACTTGAGTATCCAAATCAGATAGCCCAGGCGTCCTATTAATTGATATCTATGAAGATATTCTTCTCAAGATATTCTCAGGCTACTTTTTGTGCTTAATAATTACTTAATGCACATAAGCAGGAAATGGGCAAGAAATGGGTTAATTGAAAGAAGGAAACTTCCTACTTAGGCAAACAGCACTAATACACATCATGAAATGAAATACAGAAGTAGCCAAAATAGTAGCATGAAGGTTTGCAACAATACCTATTAAAAGTTTTAAAAATTGGTGTTCCTAAACAAATAAAAGACATGGGACAATTTACCTCACTGAACAGGTCCTTCATTTTATTACTGTGTTGCAGATAAGGTGTCAAAAACTTAGATTTGTCCACTTTTGTCCGTATTGTCTTCTTTCTGACTGGAGGTGCTGCATCCTCAGCGGAAGGTTTTTCATGCTCAACAGTATATGTGACAGTTTTAGGACCTGTGAAGTCTGTAGTAGTGGTCTCAGTAATCTCAGTGACCACCTGGGAATAAAGAAAAAAATATTTGCTTTGCAATTATAAATCTTTTTATTAATAATACTATAATTATCATATTTTATTTTAATTATATTTTAATTTTATTATATTTTTTCACCTCCTCTGCATATACAGTTGCTATTCAGAAACCACAGAGTGGAAAAACTGTGACACTTTTCCTACTGGGAAAATATTCATACTTATATGTAATTCTCCATTCCACAATACTGTTTTCAAAAACTGATGCACTTCAGACACAAAAATAATCATGCTATTCCTCCCTTTAAATCCAGTCTGGCTACAGATTTTAAAACACCCGATGAATTCAAAGGCTAACATCATCTTCAAAATAATACAATATTCTTCAAAAGTACAGTCCTGGTCTATTTGTTCAAATAGTATTCATTTAATTATATTTTGTTAAATTAAAACTATAGGAAGACTTTGGGAACAGATCCTTTGTTTGGCAGGAAACACACAAAGTGAACCACTGAACTTCTGTTTCAGCATAAGTCTATGCCATACATAATATAACATGGTAGCATACCAAAGAATTTATTATGTCTGTACTATAAATAAAATTTCAAATTATGGTAATAACTCCTTGTTAACTCAAACATTTGTTACCAGTGACATGAAAAAAATCTGCAAATGACTACAGTTAGATTACACAAGTAAAGGGAAAAGAATTAATAAATGCAAACTGGTTTCAGGCAAAATCTTTGTGTATTTCTTTTCTTAAAAATGTTACATACCACGCAGGCATGTTCCTATTACTCATATATACATATCTAGTCACATCCTTCATAATTCTGTTCATCTTTCATCTTTAACACTAATAATTGCGTGGGGTTTTTTGTTGTTTTTTTGTGTGTGTGGTGGTGGGTTGGTTTTTTTTGTCAATATATTACCTAAGAAATCTTTTAAAGCCTGTTTTTCTTATTAATAACATAACCTGTGCTTCATTTTGCCAACTCCTGTGCAAGCTTAGCTGCTGGGCAAAAGACACAATGCAGAACAAAAACAAGCATAGTCCTTTCCCATCCACAGTTCCTTCTGATGAAAACCAAACAGTGGCAAGTGGCAATTGCACACATCCAAGTCTAATCCCAACTGCAGTCCAGAAAACAGATAGGATAGATGCCCTGCACAAGCTAGAAGTCATCTTGGTCAGTACACAACAGGGTCTTGGAGAGGAAATAAAGTATTTAAGAAGGAACTGTTCACTGACAGTTGTCTGCTTGCTATCAAAAATTAATCCTCAGAATGCAAAAGGCCACTAGTTCAGCTTTATATATTAATTACATGCATATATATATCACATGCAGTTTCACAAAAACTTTTACCTCATGTGGTTCACCCTCTTCAATAATTGTCTCCTCAATGTAGTACTAGTAAACAAAGGAGAAAAAAAAATCATTGTTAGGCCAGATCATACAGAATAACAATGTGTAGCTTCTCTTAAAAGGACTGTTTTAAAAACACACTTCTGGAGAAACACAGCTGTAGTTCATAGGTACCTATCCTTGATAATACTGAAGATCTTTTTTTTTTTTTTTTTTTTTGCAATAATAAGTGGATTTTTTCCAGATGTTCCTGAATCAATATTCCTTCTAAGTAATTAATGAAGGATCATTATCTAATTTTACCTGCAAGAAAGAAGACAATCATAGAATCATAGATTGGCTTGGATTGGAAGGGGCCTTAAAGATCATCTAACTCCAAGCCCCCTGCCATGGGCAGGGATGCCATCTACCAGATCAGGTTGGCCAAGGCCCCCATCCAGCCTGGTCTTGAACACCTCCAGGGATGGGGCAGCCACAGCTTCTCTGGGCAACCTGTTCCAGTGTCTCACCACCCCTACAGACAGAAGCTGACCCTTACTGACTGAAATTGACTAGGCCTGTTGTTCCCTGGATCCTCTTTCTTGAAAACAGGTAACTTTTTTTTCCAGTCATCAGGAACATCACCACAGCACTATGAACTTTTGAAGATGATAGACAGTAGCCCTGCAGTGCCATCAGCCAGCTGCACCAGCATACCTGGACTTATATCCCCTCTGGTTCCATTGGACTAATGTACACCACAGGGGGGGTAAGTCATCCCTAACTATGTCTTCCTCTGCTGTGGATACTACTTCACCTCCATGTCTCTGCTAGGACAATCAGGGACCTGGAAGACCAGAGTACAAGGCAAAAACTGAGGCAAAAAATAAAACTTTGAGAACCTCAGTATTGCCTGTTGCTTGTAACTAGGTCGCTGCCCACTGAACTTCAGTCCCACACTCTGCTTTCCTTGTGCTGCTGCTGATGACACTTACTTTCTTGCTGCTCTGCACTTCCCTCATTGTTTTCAGCTCCAGCTGAACTTTGCCCACGCATATAGTGGAGTTTATAATGGAGTTTATAATGTTTTATATCCTTGTATTCCTCCTAAGTGCGCAGATCCTGCCATATACTTTTTGTTTGCCTTCCCATGTACCTTCTGTGTGTTTCAGCTCAGTCAGGAGCTCCCTGTTTATCCATGCCAGCCTTCTGCTGCACTTGACTTCTTCACATTAGATTAAACAATTCTTTTGCTCTGAGGAAATTGGTCTTGAGGATCACCCAGCTCTCTTGGACTGTTTCTCATGGGATCTTCCCAAGCAAGTTCCTGAACAGGCCCAGATCTGTCTTTCCAAAATCTGAGACTGTAATTCTGTTTATCTTGCTCATTTTGCCCAGAACCATCAACTCCACAGCCTTGTGGTCCCTGCAGCCAAGGTTTTCCTTGACATTTGCATCTTCCAACAGTTCTTTCTCATTTGAATAGCATGTCCATCGATCACCTGAATCAAGCAATTTATCTTCAACACATTCCAGAAATTTCCTAGACTGCTTGTGCACAGCCATAGTGCCCTTACAGCAGACACTGGGATGATTAAGGCCATCCATGAGCACAAGGGCTGTATCTGTGAGGATTTCTCCAGCTGCCTAATGAAGTGCCCAGAGTGCTACATCCACTCTGAAGCTGCAGATCTGCAGGTGGACCAAGAACCTTCCTATTTTTGCCAGGAAACACAAGCTTCCAGCCTTCTCCACCCTGATCGCCAGCCTCCATCACCTGTTTAACCAGGGTTTCCAGCTGGCACTCCTTCCCTGCCACGTGTGCCTCAGGCTCTCGTTTTTCATGAAGGCACTATCAACTCTTCCCTGACGGTGCAAGTCCTGCCCACCTCTTCCTTCAGCAACCTGCTCTGCAACTCCGTGACCTGCCGGAGCACCGATCCCCCAGGAAAGGCGAAGGCGTTTACAACCCTGCCCATTGATTTCACTCCCCCACCGGCAGCCCTCCTTTCCCCTGGAACCGAAGGCGCCAGGAGCAGCTGCTGGGCACCGTGACAGGCAAACGGGAAGCCTGCAGCCGCCCTGCCCCGACACTTGCCGAGGCCGTCCCTCGGTCGCCGCCGGCAGCGGCCACGCAGCAAATGGCGGCCGCGCGATGGCGCCGTCCCGCCTGCCCGGCAGCCCGCCACGGCGCCGCGCCGCCCTGCGGCAAATGGCGGCGGTGCTGAGGGCCGCGTCCTCCGCCGCCACCCTGCTTAAACTGACAGAAACCACGTAAAGGTGTCGCTGTGGAAGCGAGCAGCAGTTTTATTCAAAAGGTATTTAACTTGCCACTGGCCTCCAGCAAGGTAAAAACTTAAAATGTTACCTTTGAAAAGCTCCTCAACAATCATTTGCTCAAGTTCACGTGCCAAAACTGCAGGAACCAAAAGCTTTTTGAATCAATCCGTTAAAAATCTGACTAAAATTTAAGCCCTTTTCACAAAGTTGTCCTTCAGGCCAGGTTCATGTAGCTGGCTGATACTTTGCAGTCCATCTCTTGGATAGTTTTATTTTCAGGCAATTTCTGCTCACTGACCTTGTAAGTCGTTTGAACCACCTTCCCCAAATCCTTCAGCTATTCAACACTAAAAGGTTTGCAGTATTTCCTAGTTTTTGTACATCACAAGTGGCTACAGGGTCCAGTGGAGACTAAGAAATCCAGAGAAGTGTAGTATCTTAAAATCCTCAGCATTGTCTCAGCCACTCGTTATTCAACAATAATTTTCTACCCTTTCTGAAGACAAATCGCTGATAGAATTCATATAGGTTTAAAAACTATAAAAAACTCTGGAAAGCATAAATTAGCTTTAAGATATACCAGATGTTATTGTTCCTGTTTAACTTCTCCCTTTGAATATATTGGGGGAAGCTACTACAGCAGCACTGCCCTGCTCTGTCCTAGGGATGTGTTCACAGAAAGGCAGTAATCGAAAATTAAAATAAGTAAATAAAGGATTAAAGAGACCTGTGTAGACATAAATCCTAGCATATAATAAGTCCAGCATTGACAAACAAACTTTGACAATAAATAAAAATACATTTTGTTACAGAGCACATATAATGCTCAGGAAGCATGGAGTCATAACCTCGTAATAGAAAAACAATGAGGAACTGGTGTCTTTTTGACGAGGTTGTACAATGTGTGTGTTAAAATTGTCTTATTTCCTAACACACGTTTAACTAACTCAACTGGCAAACTGTATGACTTCATTCATTATTTAAATGTTTTGAAATTGGCAGCCAGGGCTCAGTACTGTTACACTGCCTGAAATCAGCAACCCATTGAATTTGGTGTGGAAATAGGAGTTGTGGGACATGTGTCTGCAATATATTTTGGTTTTGTTTTCTTCCTCAAAATGCCAAGCAGTTTCTTAGAATCACTTATGCATTTAATGACACAAATTTTCATGTCAGATAGTAGGAAAGTAACAAGTAAGACCTTTCTTTACCATGTGTACTGTTTTAATAGAAAACTCGTCCCACTGCATTTGCTCATAACAATAAACTATAGTTCCTCTAGTTCCTTGGGATTCATTTAATCCCATCATTAAGACCAAATACTTAGGTGTAAAACTGTCAGTTCAAATGCCCAATCAGCAAATGAATCCCTGATGCAACTCCACAGACACCTGCAGGTTTAGGTCTAGCTCCATCTCTACAGCTTCTAAGACTAAACGCACTCCTGGTCAATAGTACGTTGGAGGGAAAAAACCTGCTGTATCTCTGCATTGCAGTGGGCAGACAGACAGAAGCCAGGCTAGACAGTGGCTTCCAAAGTCATCCTCTCTAGCATGGATTGGATGACAGAGGGCAAGCCAGGGGGAAAAGGAGATGCCCCCCCCCCCCCCCCCCACATCTATAATTATGCAGAAGTGTAACCACAAAACCTCGTGATGGGGGTGTGGGATGGTTACAATCCTTTTTTAAACACAGAAACTATGACTGGAACCAGAGAGATTTTGCTCCACTGAGAGCAACTTTATGCTGTTGTTGTTGTTTTTTACTCATCAAACCATTTAGCAGATATCTAATCAAACGCTAATCTTCAGACAGCAAACAGGAGTAACCATCTATGTTCACAAGCAGTGTTTTGTTAATGTAGTTAATATAACAATTCACAAGGCAGAAAACAATTAATCAGACTCTCAGATTTTCTTCTTACCTCCACAACTTCCTCATATTCTTCCTCCTCCATTTTGAGGATATTCTTCTGTCTTTCCCCCACTCACTGGTCACGCAGTGGATGAAAGTATGAATACACAGTATTAGCTCACAACTGACAGTGAAAAGCTATCTGTCGTGTTCATAAAGTGCATGGCTCACAGTAACTAGCAAAATTATTACACTCTTATTGGTTAATCAATGGAAAAAATTGAACAACAGGAAGAGCTAAAGTTGGGATCTGCCATTACATTATTTCAGATTATTATGGGAAAATGTTGGATTAAGTATCAAGCACCAAGTAAGTATCAGTACCAGTATCAGTTACAATTTTGGACAAATACTTTAATAGTTGTAACACCAATACTAGAATTCAATGAAAAGTTTTGGTTTTTTTGTCTTGTTTTTGTTTTTAAGGGAAGAGATTTCTTGAAGTATGATTTGATTTTTTTTTCCATTACATCAGCCTTATGAAGATTTTTCTTTTCTTTGAGACTATTCTGGACAATTCTGTTGCATTGTTAAAACTCTTGTATAAATGGGAGCTTTATCTGCATATTCTGCTATATTCATTCGCAAATAGAAATATAATGTAGAAAAAGATTGTAAATGTTTTTTAAATGACCTTATGTTAATGAGGCAATTTCACTTTTCCCAGCATATGCCTATGCATATGCTCTTTTTTTGGCTTTTTTCTCTATATTTCTTCAGACCTGGAAAAGATGAAAATTCCACTGAACTGGCTGAATTACCAAGTACAGATTACTGTCAAAACCTCTAAATGAATTAATTAACAATGATTTTGCTGTGAGGCACAGTTACAATTTTCCACCGGGGAATATAGCCCCGTTTCTAATGTCGGTAGGGGATGAGCCTTTGCAACAGCTGTTCCTGAGTCCAAAGATATTTGCCGTGTAAGCTAATACTACCAAATGACAGGGTGGTTTTGTTTAGCTGGCTAAACTGCAATTCCTTCTGAGGCAAGTGAAGTCTAGTAATGCAGGTTAAATATAGGAACATAGGATACTGTCCCTTTTCAGTCCCAATACGTTGAGAAAAAAAAAAAATATATATATATATATATATAAAAAAAAAAGGTTAAGCAGAATATTACCCAATAAATTAAATGAAGAATAACTCAGTCAAAAATTGGCACATCCTATGATAAAGTAGGCAAAAGTTTATGAACAACTGTGCAAGAGCAGTAGGGACTTGCACATAAGGAACCTCTCTGTAGAAGTTGTCACGATTATAGCCTTCAGTTGCACTTCCAGAACACGGTTCCAGGCCCTTTCCTCTCACTGCAATTTCCAACCAGTCGGTTATTCAGCCAGAAAATCTGACTGCTCTGGGCAAGGCACAACTGCTACCCTCAGAAACTACAGAATCAGGAAACGGCTTTAGATCCGAATCTAAGGAAAAGAAGCCAAATGTGATTAGATGTCCTTACCAGCAACATCTAGTAAATATCCTTAGGAGCAAAGCCTCTCCAGTCTTCCCTCCTGAGCAGTGCTGGGCGAGAGCGAGCCTGGTGCATCAGCTCCTAATTACGCATGTGGCCAGCACAGCCAATCTGGCTCCAGCCCGCTCCAATTTCAGCCCTAAATATACTTGGTGACCCCCGAGGAGGCCACCTGTTCTCAGCAACATGATGGAAAAGGGAGCCGGGCACTTCGGTGCTCCCAAGGAACCCCAAAAGATACTACAGGTCAACTGAACTTCATTGGGTCTTTGCTGAAAGGTATCCCAAGGCAAATTCCAGGGAGCATTTGAACGGAAAATAAAATGTATTAATTTTAGTCTTTCAGAACTGATGAGTTTGAATTGACAGGGCTGATTTACATCCTTTATTGTACCTGAATCAAAACTGTCCACGTTCGAGAATCTCCCATCACCAGAGAAAAGAGAGAGGAGTCTGGACTTCAAACTAAATTTTATTATGTTTATCTTTAATTTCACCCCTTAAGTATACCTAAAGTTCTTCATCAGTTTAACTTAAGGTAAATTGCTTGTCAATAGTTTTATCACTTCTTATGAAATCTTACATAGCTGAACACGTGGATTCAGGAGCACATAAACAGTGGCTTACTGCAAGGAAAAACTGAAACCACGCAGAAGAGTGCATAAACAAAAACCTAATTAACAGCCAATATGTCTGGTGGAGAAAGACCAAGGATACATGATAAAAAGATTGACTGAAGCCTAGTAGGAGAGGGACTCCTGTCGGGGGGGTAGTGATAGGGCAGGGGGTAATGGTTTTAAACTAAAAAAGACTAGAATTAGATTCGATATTGGGAAGAAATTCTTTATTCAGAGGGTGGTGAGGCACTGGCACAAGCTGCCCAGAGAAGCTGTGGATGTCCCATTCATGGGACATCCACATGGCCAGGCTGGATGGGGTTTGGGCAGCTTGGGCTGGTGGGAGGTGTCCGTGCCTATGGCAGGGGGTGGAATTTAGATGGGCTGTAAGGTCCCTTCCAGCCCAAACCATTCTGTGATTCTGTGAAGCAATTCTAATGCACTGCTTTGGAAGATCAGGACTTCTATGATGAATGGAGCAGAATCATGGTGAGGATAACAGAAGAAACCTCTTAGGTCATCTAGTCCATCCATATTATAGGATTGCTTTAGCTCTTAAAGAAGGTGCATTTAAAAGCCAATACCAGCTCTGATCTTCTCTTTTCACATAATAGATCACATAATAGATCACATAATTCAGTATGTGATTGTCAGGAGCCCTTAAGAGACACCCTCATGTTCCTTAACTCTTTCCAGAGGTTAATATTTATATCCAGATGAAATATCATATCTCATTTACTACTGCCAAGGATTTTATATCTTACATAGAGCTGTAGATCATTCTGTTTCTCCTTTAGGCAAGCTATATCCTTTCAATTATTCAACATTCGCTTTACTAGGTAATCCTTCCTCCTTTTCATATTATTTCTGTTTATACAAAAGTCCTTCAGATTCCTAATATCTCTCAAAGATGTCCAGAAATTAATATAGCATGTTGACGGATTTTCATTAGAGCAGTGTCAGCCTTATATTCTGCTCTCTGATCCAGTCGGTTCCTGTGTGCATTCCAGAAATAATTGTCAGAGTCATTTTTCTCCAAACTACTGCCCTTCAGTTGATTAGATACATAACGTAACATCTACGTACGCAATGACAAACCTTCTTGCAGTGAAGGGCCAATTATTTTTTCTTAGGAATTTTTAACATTTAATTCTTTATTGTTGTTTCCAGCTCAAATCCCTGATGATCTAAAAATCAGTGCTACAGCCGGTGACTCCATCCCTCTTCTTGGTTCTCTTCAGGAAGTCTGGATTCAAGGCTTCTTTTTCACGCTCAACAGTTGTTGCTCTCCCTGTAGATGACATTGCCCCATAGTCACTGCTACAATATTAGATATTATCATTCCTCACCGCAGTCACCTGATTTAAATGCTTGCTAGATCATCAGAAGCAAGTATCCCTCTGTCCTGATGTTCTGACAAAATTAGAAAGCATTTTAATGCAGGATGCAATTTTCTGAACAGTTCTCTTGGAAGTTTCTGCAAACAGTCTCTCCATTCTTGATACTCTCTGTAGCTCCCAGGTTCTTAGAGCACCACAATCAGATTCTGCTGCAGTGCATTTCAATATATCTTATTTAGGAAGACGATGAGTGAAGCCAAAATCACATGAAAGATGCAAGTACCACTTTTTCTGGTGCTGAAATGCAGTTGGTTTTGGTGTGAGACATGGCAGATATTTAGCCGCAGACTTCAGGGCTGGAAATGAAGCATGAAATAACCAAACGAAATTACAGTACGGGCTTAGGAGGTCAAAGTGTTACTGCTGAAACCGAAAACTGGACAGAACATAAGATGTATGCTCCAACATACATCAGAACATGAAGAGGGAAAAAGAGAGCTCTTAGTTCATCCAGGGCTGCCCACAAATATTTCAATTTATACATTTGCCATACATTTGCCATTTCAACTCATACGTTTGCCATTCTGCTCTATGATTCTAAGAATTCAATAATATTTGGATATTTACACAGGTCTATATAGAGATAAGTTGTTTTTCTCTATTTACATACAATGCATAAACACATGCACTGTGGAAAGTAACTACTGTGCTCATTGTTACAGATATCATTCACTTCTCAGGACTCTTAAAATGCATTCTAATAATATGTATTCTTATCTGAACGTCAGCAAGTATTGCATGCTAAAGTGGAACGTGCATGAGGAAAATGGAATAATAGTGGTTAATATTAATGTATTTTTTCTCCGTTGCTTCCCCTGACAGTGAAAATTTATGTCTGTGACTCAGATTTCAAGCCACTGTTTGCTGGAGTATTCTGAGAACACTGGCCTGACTTTCCAGGGAACGAGTATATCCAGACAATGAGTTCTGCTGCTAGGTGACAGCCTGGCAGGTCGCATACAGGTAGCACACCAAGCCAGATTGTTTTATTTACAGTAAATAAATATGCATGTGCACAGCAGTTTTGAACTAAAACAAACAACAACAACAAAAATGAATAATACAAGATGACTAAGAGGAAAATGGTCCAAGATTTTAAAGCAGAAAATATTTTCTTCTGCTTAGGACTTTTAAATGTTAAGTTTGATCAGTCCTGCTTACCAAACAGTAACCACTTGGGGCAGGGAGAAAGGAAAGAAAGAACGTGCAACCTGCTGTTGATTTAGTTAGTGGGTAAATTACGCAAGAACTATGAAATAACAGCCTACCTATTCTCACTCCTCTAACCCTCACAGCATTCACATACAAAAACTGTGTTCCTTTTGGGAGACGGTCTTTCAGCTATGAAAAATATGTTAACGTAATCCAGGATCCTGAGATAGAGGGCAAAATAGGGAGGATTAATGACTAAGGGCTAAAAGACAGCCACACTGTAACCCCCATCCACACCACCCAAGAGGACACAACTGTTACAGAAATTCTGGTTTTCTACAGCCACCCCCCAGTCAGTGACATTTCTTTCTCAGCCGGATCGTTCATTCCCTTGAATTTCTTTTATAGCACATCTCTCTGCAGATTCCACATTAGAGCTCAGAAGCAATTTAATTAGCCAAGGCTGGATTCCGTGTCATGAAACCTAGGCAGTACAGATCACTGTAAGCTGGCAATTACTTCCTGAAGGCAAAGACTGTCAAGGTTCAAAAGGCTTTCTATTCATCCTTGCATCTGTTTGACTGAAAAATGCACGGGAAATCTGTTGTGCCAGATTACATTGGCTTCTCTGTGTCTTGCCCTTTGTGTGGATAAACTTACTGACATCAGCAGCGCTATATTTAACAACCTGAGGTAATCAGTGGACCACCCGGACTTAAGCATTGTATCATTGTAAAAGGACATATTTTCATACCTCCTTGTGCCGTTGTCATTATTCTTGGACTGTCATTATTGGCCTACTTTTCATTATTTTCACCTTGCCTCTCTGCCTCCCATATTTTGCAGAGGAAAGTTGGAAAAAAAAATCTTGTACTTTAGCATTTATGGAGCTCTTTGTGTGTCTAAAATTTTCCCTTAGAGTGCTGTCTCAATCAAAATATCTAAAAGTGCACTGAAGACTGTAAGACATTAAATGTATGTTGCTTTTAATATGCAATCTGCAAAAAAACACTAATATTCAACCTGAAAATTCTGTAAAAATCAAGTAGCTGTAAACATGAAAGCCATTTATTCTGGGAGGAAAGTTTAAACTGAACAACACAACACAAAAGTTGCACTTTCTTTTTTTTTAAAAAAAAAAGTTTTTTTCAAAGTTGTTTTTAAATGTTTTACTTTTTAAACATAAAGTAATTCCTGTTAGATTAGCTGTCAGCCTCTGCTGGGAGGACCTCAAGTTAGGTTTACATTTGCACTCCAGGGATACAAATGGTAGTGGAAACTGGTGTAGAAAATGCTAGACATAGAAAATCCACTAATAATGAAAAAGGGAAGGAGTAGAAAAGGGAAATTAGGTAAGGGATTTCCTCATCATACCATGCCCTTTTACCAAAGCATTCATCATTCACTGGGTAAAGGAGACTGTAAGAAAGAACTGGATGGGACTGGAATTTTAAATCTTGATTTCCCTATGGTTTTCTTACAAGAACTTACGGTTATCCAGTTTTTCCTACAGGTTCCTAAAAGTGATGAAGTGAGGTGCAAAGGTACCGCCCAGTACCAGGACTGAAATAGCTAAGGGGGCTGTCTCCCACTTTAGGGAACCTCAGTTCCCTAAAAAACATTAGAAGCATCTGAGCATTTTCAGGATCTCAGTACTCAGTCTGCATGTCACTTAATTTGGCAGTATAGCTGCAACTGAGCAAAGAAATACCTGCCCCTTGAACACATGCCATGCACCTCTGCAATTCTTGTAACTCTGGCAGCCTAGGAACTGAGTTATGGTTTTAAGTGCACAAGCAGAGGAAAAGGCAGTTTCCTGAGGCTAAACATCCTTATTTCTCAATATTTGACTTATTTTTCTTTCTACTAATTATCATGCTGTAAAAGCGGCACATAACCTTAGAAATAAGCAAAAGCCACATCGCAAGAACTTCAGCTGTGTTCAAAGAAAGAAAAGCTTACACAAGTAGAGGTTGTGCATTTCTAATGGTTCAGCTAGGCTTTCTTTGCATTAGCTCCATCTGCATACAAAATTTGCAGATGATATGAAATCTGAGGAATGTAACGATTTGTTTCTCTTTAAACAAATCTCTTCGCTTTGCAGGGCAGACCTCTAGCCCCAGGCCAGGGAACCGTCAGCACTGGGATGCTGCACACAAGCCATAAATCCATCTGCAGCTGCAGCGATCAGGCCTGAAGCACCACGTCTGCGTCCCGATGTCCCGGAGATCTGAGGCATTTGGGAGTCTGAACCTGACAACGTTTGTGATGATCCCTAAACACAGGAGGCAGGTCAGTACCTAACGGTGAACGGTGTCCTAGTTCATTAACAAGTGACTGTTTAGCTCACTGGAAATCAAAACAAAAACAAACAAGGAAAAAAACAACAACCCACAAACAAATGAGAAAGCATCTTCCCTTGAGCCTGTTTATTCAGATCAGAACTGTTAGAATCAATGCCTATATCCTTATAAAAGAAATAAGGTCATTTATGCCACAGTTGTATTTTCTAATTCGTGTTAGGCACCAAGACAAATGTTTGCAAATAGTAGACAACCAAGACAAGTATTTGCAAGTACTATGGAGGTAGGGTGTTGGGTTTCTTTGTTTGTTTGCTTATTTTATTTTATATTTTAGGAAAGGATACATGTTCTAACAAGATGAACGTCACCTTTTACTCTAGCGCTGCTGATCATCTTTCTGAAAGTATTAATAGAAAATATTAGATCATAACAGATAATTAGATCATAACAAATAATATGTCTGGAGGCAAGGCAATCAAAATGCCATGGTTAAGTCATCTACAGAGTCTTATTTGCTTGTTTATTTTTTGATACTGACAGGTTAATACATGATGAGTAGCTGCACAAGCTACCAGCTTTTGGGTACTGAAACCAATCGCTTAGCATATTGCCATGAGTCAGAAAGATTTAGCAGGAAGGAGGGAGTATTGATATGAAACCAAAACTAATTTCATCCTTCTTGATGTTTCTGGAAATGCTGCCTCATGGGTCAAGTTGTTTGGTTAGGCGATCTGTCTACAGGACACAGCTTTTGGTTACTGCCCACTGCCACTGGTGAAATTGCAACCAGTGCTTTTTTCTCATAGTCCAAGCCGCAAAATAAAATCCAAACAAGTATTAACCTACTGCTTGATGGTCTTTGGGCATAGGATCAAATTTTAGTAGAACACTATTAGCAAAACAAACAAACAACCTACGAGGATGTTTCACTTCCTTCTGCATCTCACATATAAGTAGCAGTCAAGATCACCACCCCATACTTTTTCAGATAAAAGACTGATTGAAGTCCCAAGGAAACACATATGCACCATGTTGTTTGCCTGCTGTGGGTGTATGTCCTCAAAAACCATATACCAAGGACTGTTCTCCCATAGAGTGTTTGCTTTCCTTGTCCATTTGTTTTAATCTCACACGGTCACCTTGCTAATGCCCACTAAGGATATTTCAAACACGGAATCAAGAATGAATTCAAAGGGAAAAACAAAAGAAATGACCAAACAAACACCGGGAAAGAATGTGACCAAGATGCCAAATATGTGTTAACCTTTTTTTCAGCTGAGATGTCACGAAGCAAAGAGAAATCAGATAAATAAATGCATCTTAACCTAGCTATCCAAGTAGTTGTAGAAACTGCAAAACCAGTATCAAATACAAAAGCACTACAGATATAAATCCCAATGTAAAGGATACAGTATGTTGCCACGAGACATCCCCACCCAGCTAATGGTCAGCACTAGCCTTGGTTTGTTTTTCTCCATCTGAAGGTGGCAATTGTACCAAGGGTAGTAGTCCTCCCTTGCCAGCATTTATCACAGCCTCCACGGTTCTTTACTTAGATTCTTTGTGAGTCTTAAAAGAAAACATTAATCAACGATATGAAGTCAACAGCCTAATTTATCCCTCCTGCTAATGTTCCCACGACAGCAACAGGGTTTGGCTCATAGGCACTGAGTAGAAAGAAGATACACCGAAGATTTCTTCAAGGAGACAAAACCAGCTCTGATTGTATTGATCAGATTTCCTAACATGAGCTTGTGGGATAAACTTAGCTATAGCATATAACTGTTTCATGTGCAACTCAAAATTTCTAGCTTTCAGTATATTAACTACATTGGCATGAACTAGGGAAGGAAGGGGAGGTTCCTTTCAAACCTTTCCTCCTTACTTCTATTTATAAGATAAATAAACTTCTGCATTTTTAGGAGAGGCACAAACATCAGCTGTAAATCCCAGTGAAAAGCCATGCCTGGTTCCCAGAATTTCAGTTCTTATCCTGTCTCCTTATCCCTTATCACTTATCCCTTTGGCAAGCCCCTGTCTTGCTGATAGGCAGTAAAGATAACACAGCTCTTGTATCTTTCCCAACCTTTTTCATCATTATTGCCATTGTTGCAAATCATCAGCTTACAGCAACCACTCTGCAAGCTGTAGTTGTTACCTGTTAAGCAGACTGAGCCATAATTTACAGCCACAGATGCCCAGAGAGCAGCTGCAGCAAGAGGAGGTGCAGGGGCAGACGACAGATCTGCTCTGATTGCAGGGCAGAGAACCTCGGGAGCCAGGCAGGTGCAAAGAATCACAATCCCTTGTAAGTGCTTGTATAAAAACAACATGCTGGGGCATGGTCCCGTTTTCTCACAATCTGCCAATTTATTGGCTTGGACTTCTCAAACACTTCTTAATTTCTATATACATGTGTTCTTCCCCCAGCTTCTTAACAAACTCAGCAGACTTAGAGTGAATTTAGAAGCACTTCTGTGGTTTCTTATTGAACTGAGGTGAAGGAATTTCTTGAGAAAGCATGAGCCAGTCCAGGTTCATTTATATCCGCATTCAGATCAGTTATTAAGTCATCACATTAAGTCTATTTCTAACAAAGCTTGGCAGCAAGAAAGTTTCATGTGGCTTTGAACAGCACTGCCAACTTTCCACATCATCCCACCAGCAACAGATGGATGGATAGAGACAGCTACAATGTGAAGGCATTCCCTGCCATAAGTCACGGGGGTGAGGGGACAGAGCTGAACACACTCTTTGCTTGCTCCAAAAATCGTTATCGGTCCCTCAATTCTGAAATCACCTCTGCTGCCTTTTCCAGTTCCATGAGAATCGCACTGATAGCCCTGCCCCATGTGAGAATGGAGGGAATAAATAAAACATTCAGTTCTTAGGTGTTTTTTTTCACCAAGGTCATGCTTTTTTCCAGTAGTGAACAAACTAGAAATGGAAAGGTGTGAATGAGACAACAGTCCTTTTAATTTTTTTCTTGTGCAAAAGAAGAATAGTGCTAGGATCAGTCTTTCCCATGGCATCCACAGGGATCCAGCCATTCCAAGGGTTTTTCAAATTCATGCCGGGTTCATTCGTAAAGCTTCTACTAAGTGGTGTCATGCACTGACACTCGATCCCTCTTGCTGTGAACCTCCCTGTCAGCCCCACATTGCAAACTGGCTCCCACAGGAAAGAAAAAAAAATGCAATTTGGAAGAGACATGAGCTTCTAAAGGAATCATCGAAGGGCAAGGTCACAAAAACTGCTATAAAAGAAGGTCGAGTCTGAGATCAAAGCTCAATGCAGTGCACTAAGGGAATACCCTACTAACTAAATCTTCCCATCAATATACAACTCAGGTACCTCTAGTCCTGCTGCTGAGTAGGTAACTGCCTAAGGGACTTTGGTAAACTGTAACCTGTGTCTTTGAGAGCCATTCTTGCAAACTTCTCTTTTGTTTAAACACATTTCTATGTTTAGATGAAAGTGTACTAATACCTCCAGCAGAAAAATGAAGGGGAAAGACTGCAACATGCTTAGCATTCCTAACGTGCATAGCTGGAATGGCATCTCATATCCTGAAATACAATCTGCAGTAGTCCATAAAATATTAAGAGTGCTTATTAGTCGTGGCCAGCAATACTTTGGAGAAGCAGTGCCCAGTGGTGGAATGCTCCCTGAAAGGTCATTGACACAGCACAAAGGTCATTAACACAACAGCCACCAGGAGAAATTCTCTGGACTGTTACTAGCAGCACTAGCCATCTGTAAGCAAGGCGCTGCTGCTCCTGTGTCATGCCTCTGGAGTGGCGCTAGACAAAAAGACAACTACTTCATCAATCAAGCCACTTTTTGTTGCAGTAAGGAACTACAGCCCCACAAACAATACCCCTCACTCACTTGGCTTTGCACCACTCTGCACCAAGAGCAATGGATTCAGCAGTACAACATACAGCAGCTCATGAGCTCACATTCATGTCTTCAGGCTGAAGTCCTCCCATTGATACTCCCTTGGTGACAGAAACGGGGATTTTACCTGAATAACTCACACCAGAACAACAGAAACAACCAGGAAGGAAAATATTACAAGGCAGAAATTCAGCCCCTTGGCGGCAATTTATTTTCTTCGCCTTTCATTAGACAGCACTTTCAGCACAGGGCACCAGGCCATCAGGCTCAAAATACCAACCCTTAGCCCCGTCCTTGTGTTCGGGTCAGCCCCCATCCATCTCCTCGCCCTGTGCTGGAAGGGACGGGGCTGCCCTGAGCCCTTCCCTGCCCACCCGTGGGGATTTGCTGACTCTCCCGCGTCGGCCTCATGAAAGCGCCTTCGTTCCAAAGAGTCGGGCAGACTCCCGGCTCA
Organism: Heteronetta atricapilla; assembly: GCA_011075105.1. Taxonomy (NCBI): domain Eukaryota; kingdom Metazoa; phylum Chordata; class Aves; order Anseriformes; family Anatidae; genus Heteronetta; species Heteronetta atricapilla. The sequence goes on from CM021737.1 coordinate 37,512,394, forward strand.
TTTTCATGAAAACAGGTACGAGGGAGGCTAAACGCTGATGACTTCATGGCTCTTTTTATAAAGCAGCATTATGATGGAGGACGGACAGAAACAGCTGCAGAACCACCCCAGCTCTGGCACAGGTGCCCTGAGTGTGGTGGCCTTCGGCACGGCACCACCACCAAGCCGCCGGGCTGCCGCCCCGCAGGCACAGCAGCAGGACCTGCCTTCACTCCTGGCTGGGCTGGGACCCTCAGCATCGGTGCCACGGAGGAAAGATTTGTTTTGGGGCAAGGAGACAACTCGTCCTCAAGTCTGGAGGCCTCTCGTGATACATCCTGCTGTGCTGGAGCATGCACTCGGCTTATTCTCGTTAGGGTGAAGGTTTTCTGAAGGAAGGGATGATTTGATGTGGTCATTCTCTTCCCAGTAAAAATTAGGTGCAATGATGTAACGCAGGCACGGGGCTCCATCAGGTTCAGCCCCTTGCACTGCAGGACCTCACCTTCGGTTTTAGCACTGCAGCGCAAAGACTCAAAAGCAAAACTCCAGTAGACATGTTTTAACGCCCAGGTTTCTGAGCAACACATATGGAACAAATATTTCTGTTTGTTGAAGGTTTTGGCATTGATGGTGAAAATGAAGCAAATCATTTTCGGGTTTGAACGGAATCATTTCTACAAAGAAGCGGCGTGTTTGAAGCTATCAAAACCTGGCTGTTTAAAAAGAAACCATCTCTTCCACAGTCTGAAAATACAGGAAAACACGTCAATTTCAAATTTACTAAAGAAGGACTTTTTAGAGAGAGCAGACCCAAGACAGACTAATGCAATTGTCACAGGGTAAATGCCTTGAGGATAGACCCCTGCCAGCAGTGGCATACATTCCAGGGAGACCTGCAATGTTAACCCTCTCTTTAAAAGGTCTTACACTGTCACTGCTGGTCTCACTGGTGCCCTGGCTCGTGGCCAAAGCAGGGTGCTGGCTAAGCTTCCATCCCTGCCTTACTTGCAGGGGACAGACGAAGGCAGCGAGGAGCAGCTGGAGCAGAAGACGTGTCGTGGACACAGCCAGATGCCAGCAAAACCTCCGTGAAACTGCAGCGTGGTGGCTATCCTCGACAACAGCTCGTCCCAAGATACAGGAACCAACGCGAGGAAGGGGTTGCTGGCCTTCCAACAGCCCGTTAAATTACTCCGTGACATTGTCAGCATTTATCTGGGCTAGGAGGGGACTGAGTTTTTAGCAGCACAGTCAAGGGATGATTTAGAGGAAAGATGATAGGCTACAGAAACGCCTGGCACCCAGGAGAGCAGACCGGGCTAGCAGTTTCTGCAGCACAGGGCTCTAAGGGGTAGGGAGCGAAGGGGTGGGTGAGGTGCTGAATCCCACAGGGACTGGCTGCAGGGCCAGCACAGCCCCGCCACACACTCAAAGCTTGCAGCATCGTGAAGAAAGCCTGGAGGAGCGCATGGAAGAGAAACCTTCTGAGCAATCACAAAACAGCAACGTGGGACGTGCATTCCTGCGGGGGAAGGAGCTGAAGCTGCGTGTGGTCTCCCTCAGCCCTGCCACAAGGGAGGGGCTCAGCACTGAGCGGGATTTCCACCCCAAACACTCGAGAGAAAGGTGAAAAGCTGAAAACGCAGCTGAGCTGAAGAGAAGGCCCCTGTAACTCGCAGCTTAACCAACAGCACGTGCCCAAGCGAGGCTCAGCAGCAGTTCCGTGCACAGGAATGAAGCTGACACGTACCACGGCTGGGGAAACCAGGCAGTTTGTGTGCCACGTCCTGCCCACGCAGGTGGTGACTCAAGGCTGCACCTCCTTGCAGCTGATCCTGTTTTATGCCATTCTCCTGCGTAAGGGGGACGTGTCTGGGCAGACTTGCACATAGCTCCAGCCCCTCAGTCCCATCGCCCTCCCGCCCTCTCTGCTCCCCAGCACCTATTTCTCCACCTCGCCTGTGCCAAAAGAGCCTTTTGAGCAGCCTGAGTGACACTGAGGAACAAACCTAGCTGGCAGTCATTCAGGTTTCAAATGAAAGCATTTTTATCACAGACTGAGGTCTCCCCTCTCCAGTGCTGTCACACAAGCATTCATGGTGCTGCAAGGGTCAGAGAGGGGACTGGGATTTCTTTTGGTGGCTACGCAGGCTTGAACTGTTTGATCACCTTGGGTATAGCTCAACTCCTTTTAAAAAAGCTTCCAGATTGAAGTCTTTGCTAATAAAAAGGAGGATCCTGCCCCCCTCTGGCCTCCCTGGAAGGAAGCAGCCCACGGAGAAGCTGGAGCATCAGCAGCTGCAGAAACCCTTCACAGCAATTTCGAAACAGGAACACCAGGCACGATGCAAACTCCAGCTCTCGGAAACACCTGAGAATTCAGACTTTGATCCAGGGCTGACTGGCAGGAACCTGAGGCAGCTGGAATTGCTCTGAGGCAGCTCCCACCACACGCTGTCACAGGGAGCTGCATACACTGAAAAAAAAAAAAATCAAACCCGCTTTGAAAGTAGCATGAGTAGTCTAAAAACAAAGAAATAAATTATCCATCCGACTTAATACAAACAATTATGTTTATTAGTGGTTTATACAGCTCTAGTATGCATCCATTAATTCATGTTTTAAAGCTATACATACAGGTTAACGGCGTGTCTGTTGGGATTCAACAGCACAAGGACCTCAGAAGCAAGTCTTCAACAGTACCAGTATTTATACTAAATCGTTATGTACAAAGAGTTTAGACAAAATATTATTATTCCAAGATCTGCATCTCTTTGCATGACCCCAGTAGTTTGCCTACACACACACACACACTTGGAAAAAGAAAAAGCCTTCCAGCTCAAAAGAATCAGGGACCAAAAGCAAGACAGAACAAAGACAGGAACAAGAATCAATTCTCGAGATGTTAACTATTCTGTAGTTCTGTGTCTCATTCAACACCATGTTAAAGAACTCTTACACATTCAGACAGAATAAATCAATGTACACTGTGCAGTAAGAGTAATGATCTGTACTTTTAAAAGTGGTATTAGGATCTAAAAGATAGCATGCTTTAACGTAAATAGACAAAGAGAACACAGCAGTCCAAGTATCCCGCACTCAAGAAAAAAGAAAAGCCAAAAAGCAACACAGGATTAAGAAATGTAATTACAGTTTCATACAGGAGCTGTTAATCACAGAAGAGGATTTCTGTACTTCTGGAAATCCTTGGTCTGGCCTTGGTCTGCTCTCTGCAGGATGTCTGGTTGCTGGAGGCAGATGTAAACTGACCAGGGTTCAGCAGCAGCAAACGACTTTTTGTGCGCAGTTAACAAGAATAAAAGGTATTTAACACTACCAACACACAGGAATGAAAACCTGCCAAAATACTTACTTTGTATTTTTTTTCCTAATGGACTAACGTGGCAATCTATAGACTATGCACCAAGGGCATGTGGTCTTGGGGAATGAACAGGTCAGAGAAACCCCATACTGAACGAGACGACAGTACCTCAATTGGCTCTTTTGGTTTTTAACTTCTCCAATCTGATTAGATTTAAAAGACAAGTGTGGTTTGCAGAGAAGTTGAAGCAAAGCCAAGCAGTGACACAGTGGGGAAGCCGAGAAGCAGCAGGACACGGGCAGGAGCCACACTGAGGCCCAAGGGCCGGCCAGGGGCCACGTGTCACTGCAAGGCAGTGGCTGCAGCGGGAGGCAGCAGGATCAGCAGCATCTTGCCACCCCTCTCTCCACTGTAACAGAGGCGTCACACCTTTACTGCGCTCCTCAAGACTCAATTAACGTGTCTACACATTACTTAAATCAACAGAAAACTTACTCTGCAAGAGTATCTTCGCACGGACACCAGTACTGTGCACTTAGAAGCAGAGCAACAAGTCCCAGATGAATACCCATGGACCACAATGATTGCATTCCGTCTGCAGAGCGGAGCAGCAACACACCGCTGGTGCAGCCACATGCACACGGTTGCTTTTGCTGTGGTTGTTTTTAAGCAGCTTCAGTTTCATCTCTTTTGCTTTGTAAGCAGTTACCTGTAATCCCCCTCCGCTCACAAGGCTGCAAACACTAGTGTGTGATACGGGAACGCGTAGGAGCAGCACACCACTGGAACTCAGTATTTTCTACAGAAAAAGAGCATTTCACCAGTGAGTTCATTTTCCGTTCTACTTAAAAACGGCAGACACACGCTTACCAAAAAAACCTCCAGCAGAAACCTCACCATCACAGAACAACAGTGCTTTATACCCCAGCAATGCCTACACAACCCCCTGCGCTGGGTGGGAAATCAGGCATTTGCTCTGAAAAAGTTTTGCTACAACACACACATAAGGTAGAATGCAAACAGTACAATTTTGACAAGTGCTTTCATCTCAAAATAACAAATATTGGTAGCTTTTTTCTGTACACAGCCCCTCACCTGCTCACCCTCACCCCCCCAGCAATTCCAGACCAAATGTGCGTGTTTCACCTCACCAAACAAGAATTAAAAGAACTCAGTAAGTTCCCTCTAACTAACTGAAAACCAGATTTTAAAAGCCAGGAAAGACAGAAAGAGGTAAGGGGGAAACAATTCAAGGAATGTTCTGATCAAGTTTCAGAAGATGTTATGTAAGAGAATCGTAACTGAACGTTATTACAGAAATAGCTTTATAAAGTTTTAGCATAGATTTAAGACCCAGAAGTGCTCAAGCCAGGCCAAGCCAGCCCCAAAGTCTTCATATTAATTTGAAGCAATATCTTTCTGTGCTCTGGAATGACATTTTATTGCAGCACCAGAATTAGCCATGTATTTATGCATTTCTTTCAGAAAGAAGACAAGCTTTTTGGAAAGTACAAAACACAAGTGATCAAAATAAGCATGACCCTGGACACATACTTACTAGGCATACATACATATGTTACTTTGCATTTGTAAAAAACCCAAACGAGACAATACACAGTAACACAACTACGTCATTAGTATACCAGTCCCAGAAGTTTACTTCCCACTCAGGGGGGCAGAGGCTTAGTGTTGGAGGCTGGAACCACAACCAGCATCTGGCTGAGGCAGACCTGGAAGCTGAGCAGCACAGCCCATGAGCTGGGGAGCGGGGCTGCGTGCACAGTCAGGACAGCTGGGGCCATGTGCAAAACCATCAGAACAAACACTATGCAGACACAGTGTGAACTGGCCCAGCTGCAGCTCCTCTGTTATACAGAGACAGTTCTTGAACTTATCAGCCACAGAAATGCTCAGACTTTCCAATCTGAGGTTTGTTTTGTTTTGATTTTCCTCTTCAAACCTCTCAGGAGGCTGTATCTTTTCTTGGCCACCTCTTCTACCCGCCGTGAGTAGATAGAGGAAATATTTAGGTAAGAGCAACACTGAGCTGACGATTTACAAAGAATGATTTAGAGCCTTCTAGGTAAAGGCAGCACGTTCTGTACCAGCCAAGTCTTCCAAATTTGCAAATAAGAAAAGCTTAAAAAAAATAAACACCACCCAACTCACGCCTCGCCTCACAAGAAATCTGGCTTGAAAGGTTAGAGGGCGGCACACAGATATGACCCTGTTACGAATAAAGGCTGCTATCTGATGGGAAGAACTTTTTCAAAAAGAAGTTTCTGTACAATATAACAATTAACCAGTAAAATCCAAGTAAGGCAAGAATGTAATTTCTGCTGATGATTCTAAAGAACGCCATAAAAAAAAAAGTTGGTGGCAACCACTTATTTTTCATTTTTCCATGTTTAATATACTCATTGCAACAATTATATTCAAGTCACACTTCTATTTACAACACATGCCATGACCATATGCTTACAGACGTTACTTAGTGCCCTTCTTCACATCATTCCTATCCTGTAATGCTCAGCGATGCACCACTTAAAGGCTCGATACTACATTTGCTTGAATTAGCCGAGAAACTACTTCTCAGACACAACTCGTCTGACAGCAGCACAGTTAATGTTTTATTAGCCGATTAAAAAGGAACTACTTGCACGAGGATGTTTACAAGGCCAAGTATTCTTGGATTAAGTTATTTAAACACAGTCCCTTGAAACGAACTCCAGCAAACCAATCTGCTACCAGGACAAATTTAGTACTTCCTTTCACAATAAAGCTAGCCGTGTCGAGCCCGATAAACGGAGAAGTGCTCGGAATGTAGAGGACAGAAAGCTCCATGAACTGGAAAATAAACTTATCACAAGCCATGTTAAAACCGGCGAGTAGGGAGGGGAAGAATGCTCATTTACACATGCCTGTACACAGATGCTTTTATAGAAATACAGCTCTTTTAGGAAAATGGAAGTTTTAGCACACAAAAAAAGTGATTAGTAGATTAGCTTTAGGCACTTGGGCTGCATAGACTGTAGTAGGTGCCTGTCAGATACGTCCAGCATTCGCTCACACACACACCCCTGGGAACATACGATTTAATGCATAGGAAAACAGCTACTAAGCCTCCTAGAAAACAAGAATATAGAAAAAACGGGCCAAACTGATCTCCTCGTATTTTCCAAGTTCTATATCCCACCTCTTCTGACAGTTAAAAATCTGTGCAGTTTTCAGATCACAGAGACAACACTGAGTACAGCCAACTTACAAAGTTTATTGTTTGCTAAACCAAAAGAAACATCTAAATATTATTGAAATATGAACATCTGGTACGTTTTTTGCTAGAAAAATGCTGTTCTGCAACATAAACTCAAATAACCGTTTTTTCAGGACTCCTTCCTCTTTCTATGTAACATCCTAAGAATGAAACAGATGAAGAATGAAGGGAAAGTAATCTTAAGCTTTTTCTCTGAAAGGCAAGACAACACACAGAGGGTAAAAACACAAAAGCAATACAACTCAAGGTCATGACTCATGTTAAGACAATCACTCCCAAACAGTAACCGAGAGAAGCTATAAACAGCACGGATGCAAAGTTAACTTGCTTTTCTATGGGCAGAGCTGTGTAAAAAGCCATGAATTGTCCTTCAGGGAAACGAAAAAAGCTGTAAACAAGAAGCACATAACAGAGGGCTTACGTGAGTTCCAAAGTTTGTCTGCGCTTCTCTAGTTCTGCTGCATGACTAGGTTTAAAATATTTTCAACGTTACTTAAAAGGCAGGGTGCAAAGTAAAAGACCATCACAGCCACAACAGTGTCCTGAGGGTGTAGGCTTGTGCAGCCTTCTCACTAGTATCTGAGCAGATATGCTTGTCGTGATAAGCCCTCAGCCAGACAGGATTTTCTACAAAAACTTCCCCTGCGACACCCAGACGCAGCTGTTTTGCTTTCTGCAGTCTTCGCTGCACCTTGAGGAAGATCACAGTCACCTGTTTACAGGGAGGGGACACACACAGAGTGTGAATCTCTGTTTACAGAGAGGGCAGCTACCACAGGCAAAATCCACCCTCCTTGGAGGCTGCAAATCTAGCACATAAAGCGAAGGCACGTCTTCCTTTGCTTCCTAAGCCCCGGCCAGGAATGCTACAGGCACGCGATGCTTCAGCGAGCACTGGCCACTGCTGAATCCTACCTACAGAAGAGCAAATCTCCCCGTTACAATACTGCGGCATCATGAAATAGATGGAAAAGAAGCCTGCTGATTCCATGCGATAGGACACGCTCTCGTAGTTGGGTTAAGGCTGCATTGCTTGCCATCCAACACACAGGCAACGATTTGCTTTTTGGCTTACAAGCTCGTTAGGGCACAAAGGACACCGCTTGAACTGGCAGACTTCAGGTGTGCGGTTATTCCCAGCTCCCTGCTAGGGGTCTGCTGCCACTGCAGTACCTTAGAGGCCACAGAAAACGTAAGTGGCCAGGATACTGAGAGGGAAAAGGACAGTCAGTGTAAGTTAAGGTGTCTCGTTGCAACATAAGCCATACCTGGAAGAAAAACCACCACCACACTTTCATTACATGGACATAGTAGCTCCTATAAATTTAAAGCGAGGGAGTAAGCAGCAAATTCCAGCAAGAAGTGGCTATCAAAAACCTGCTCCGTGATATTTCCTCCGTGAACAGGAAGGACTCACTGTCTTAAAAAACAAACAGAAAAACAACACGCAACCTTTACACATTCAGGCAAGAGTGTACAGTACTGAAAAACACTAATGCAAAATATTTTAAAGGCATGAAAGGGAAGACGAGAGTCAAAAACCAGACACTTAAGTTTATAAGCATGTCTGCTTTTTCTTTGTTGAGACTAGAAAATGTACAATTCCATTTTATATGCAAGAGTGCACAGTTTGTTTCTTGAAGATACTATCAGATAAACGGAGAAAGTAATCTTTGCATTAAGTCGTTATTTCTTCAAACATTTATACATTTTGCAATACACCAGTTACATACCAATATCTATGTGCATGCACTCTAAATATATGCATGTACACATTAAAATGTTTAACAAAGACAGCAGGTTCCCTAGCCAATGAGCATCATAAAGAGATACCAAAAATAGATTAAAAAGTTAAATTCTTTACCTGCCTTTGTTAAATACAGACTTTTGAAATTGACTCCCTTCTTTTCCCCACAGATTCACGACATGATCCCTGGTGAAGCAGGCAAACGGGAAGGCTCGTGCGCTGACTGGATTACCCCACAACCAAGATAAGCACCTTAGAAAGTTCACTCTAAGCTTATTTATGTCTTTTCTGTCCTTATCAGTTGCATGAGCTAAGAGAGGGAAGGACATTATTAACGGCGTTTTTATTTCATTTTACTACTCCCTTCAAACGCACATCTCCAACATGAAAGCCCAGGATTAAGGCTACGTAGACCTTTACAATACTGGTAATATTTCAAACCACCCCACTGAAAAGCCTGTATCCTTTAAAATGCTAATTCTGACCGTCTGCGTGGCACAACCACCCCTTCAAATACTACAGTAAGAAAAGATCATCACATAGTGTCTGACACTTCTGTATAACTCACCTGGGGACCATGCAAGGGAGTTATATTTTCGGGAAGTACCGCCCTGGAACTTCTGTGGGAACATGATCAAGGGGTCACAGGGCTTTTCAAGTAGTGTAGTCTACTTTGTTCCCCTTCCCCACCCCAGTTCCAACCATTGCATATAGGTATATATACAACTGATGCTATCAAAGAGAAGTGCGCCTCTTCCTCTGAAATACACTTCCTGCAGAGCATGGCTAGATTTGTAAGATTCCAGTGGGACTTTTAAACATACTTTTGTCTCTCTTCTTTGGTTAAGGAGGGAAAAAAAAAGAAAAAAAAAGGTGACATTTTTCCCTTTAGGAGAGTTAAAGGTAGTTCTACGAGACTTGAATCACAAACGAACATGTGCTGCAAAAAAAGAAAAGCGGTAGCGCAGGACAGCATGACGTGCGCTTCGTGGAATCATCTCATCCAATGCCGACTCCTTGAAAAAAAGAAAGTTTGTCTTCTTTTAAACTCTTTGGCAAATTTTTATTGTTTGCCGATACTGTAATTTGAAGTTGAACCCATATGCCCCAACCCAGTATGAAAAATCTAACTGAAAAATCACGTGAGGAACAAGCAGCTGTCCTAAGAGAGAGCTTGCTTGATAAAGTTGCGGTGAGCCAAGTGTCTGATGGACCTTCCAGCCATACGGATAACGAAGGAAAAGAAGCTGTGACACCTTGGCAATGTCAAATATTAGTACTACTGTCAACATACTGATTCAGCTTTACACACTGGTCTGAACAGATTGCAATTAACCTAAAATTGAGGTATAAATATACACAAATATGTACAGTACACATACAGGAAAATATTTTTGCATTTGTAACATCAGTAACTTTAAAAATACTGGATAGTTGATATCTATGCCATTGATTTGTTTGCTAATTGACTGGAATAATGAAGCCACATCTTCCACTAGAGAGGACTACAATGGAATAGTAAAACCCCAACATAAAAGTTCCTTTCTCTTGCTTCATCTTCACCGCACTCAGCATCAGACTGTTCTGAGTGGCTGTATCTTGAAAAGAAGGTTGATCACAGCTTTTATGTGCATCCCCGGAGGAAAACAACCAGGAAAACAAGCTTGAGCCATCAACCGCATCTTTCTTTTTGCTGAATGGTCTTAATTTTTAATACGTGTGTGTATCTACGTAGAAAATAAAGTTGTCATCAGTTCATTATAAATACATCTAACCCAGTCACTCTGCCACTGTGAGGGTAATCACGGGTACAGCTTTTTTTAAGCAATGTCTGTGCAAAGGGGTCATTAAAAATCATCTGATCTTAAGTCTTGACATCATCCATTCGAGTCCTTGGCAGAGTCTGTAAACAAAAGAGATAATTTTTAAAGGAATACATGCACTCCTCGGGGTAACTTCAGATGATTAATTCCGTGGCACCAGTTTATAAGAACAGCAATTAAACTCTTCCTGAGAGCTCTGCAATTCTGACTGAAGGCATCATTTCCGGAAACAATTCACTTTTTTAGGTCTGATTATGCAATCTGTGGGTGAGAGGCTTCAGTTCCCAGCGTTTCCAACACGTACACTGAAGCTCTCTCTAATTATGATTATTCTTGATAAACCAAGACAAATTTCAGGTTGCTCCCGCCCTCACTCTCATGAGGCCCCAGTCGTTTAAAACTACACCTCTATGAGATGGAACTGCAGATTTGATTTTAAAGTTGGGGTTTGGGTCACTGATCCAGCACGTTCTGAACACGACAATTTAAGTGCAACGTTATTACTGACAAGGGAGCAACGTGTGTTAAAACCAACTACCACGGTAAAAACACCAAAATCGTTCCAGGCTCCCCTCCTACAGAGGAATAACTCTTACCCCTCTCCAGTTAGAGCACAGCACGCCTGAATGTGCCACTGGTGATCCTTAATTGAAGTCAGTTTCAGAAACTGAGAGATTTCAGCCACTGTCATACACTCTTTAACATCTTGCTTGTTAGCAAAGATCAGCAAACCTGCTTTTTTTAAGTCCTTGGGAGGAAGAAGAAGAAAAAAAGGTAATTACAAACGTATCCTTGGAGGCCAAAGCTACGACAGCAAACTAGTGAGTCGCAAGCAAAAAAAGCTAGCCCGTAAAACAATGCAGGCTGATTAGGGTTCAACTTCAGGGAAATCTTTTGATCTAGCAGACCAGATGCCCAATTTATGCCTAAAATTACCTACGCTACACTGCTGTCGTGGAGCAGGATCGGGACACCCAGGGTCCCTGCCATGAGCACACGAGGTGCAGTTACAGCAGCGTCACTCCCCTGTTTCAGAGCCAGGCCTTCTGCTCACCCCGCCTTGCAGAGTACTTGCTGCAGTACTGTTTTATTTATGGGACACTCAGCATTTGGAGGAAATCTTCACTTACACTGCTTTAGCACCAAAGGAGGGACATTGAAATGAACAAGCACGTTACACTACATGTCTGTATGATGCTCCGTGCAATACTTAAGCCATCAGCACAACCATTTCGAGATCAGTGACTCTAGGGCCAAGCTTATTCTATCTCAAACTGCTTGGCATTACGCTAGTACAGACACAGGCTATTAAAAATCTGTCCCTCTGAAAGCAACAAGGCCTTTCCAGAAAGCCAAAACAAGCCAACCACTTAAACGCCTATAAAGGCGGACTAATTTTTACCAGCAATAACGTTAATTAACAAATGACCCCTGGTTCAGGAAGCAGCTGGAACTGACCTGGGCAAGTCAATTTTGCTTCTACAAAAATGCAATTGAGCTAGTTAACAAAAAGGATTTTTCTTCAAAGACTGCAAGGAAAAGCCGTTCTAAAAAGGTATTTGATCTTCATTTCCACTTATACGTATAGTTGTTCTCTTCAAGTCTTGGAGCATCGGGAGGGTTAGCAGGGTATCACTGTCTGTTGTGAGACAGCGGGCACTTCAGCTGTTAGGTGGACGCTTTCTGAGCACAGCAGCAGCCTCCCAGGCAAGGACACGCATACTGCTTGGAGTTTCAAACTTCCCTCATTTCAATTTCAGTTCATTAACAACTTCTGCACCCTCGTTTCAGATTACGAAACAGAAGATGCAGACTTTGTTTAGCTCCTGCAACAGACTAAGTTGTGCAGCTGAGAAATTGGAATTGTGGCAGCAGCAGCCACGATGGCAACAGCCCCCCCATGGCACATGCAATGCTCCACCAGAGCCACGACAGCCACGAGTTCCAGGCCTGGGACCGTTCCTCCCCTCTGGTTTCCCAACTGGTCTTGCCCCAGCTGCTCTGCCCGGGCGGCCCAGCAGCCAGCCACACCGCACCAGAGAGCTGAGCTGGTGAAACCAATGCCCCCACGCACGGCCACATCACCCACAGAGCTAGCGCAGGGGAGGGCGCTAAAAAGGAGAACCAAAACCCAGGGCAGGGGGACCCAGGACCTTCCAGCAGCCAGGCTGCCACGGGCTCACACCAGCAGGCCTATCCTCTTCCCTGCTCTCCCAGCTCTCCTGCGAGACTCGTGTCTTGAAACCAGTTTACTTTATTAGAACTTATCCCCTTGGGAGCATCACAGAATGTAAGGTTACAGACTTCACATCGCGTCTAAGTTTTAAGAAGGGCTACGGAGTCAGGGCAAAGAATCAGGCTGCCTCTGACAGGCAAGGAGAGCGAAACAGTTACGGTTTAGATTACACAGAATCTGCGTGTCAGCTGGACAGCGGTTGAGGTTTTGCAGTTAAGAGTTCTGCAAAACACAGTTTCTTGGTTAACTCCCGCTAAAAATCACGAGATGGTTAAAAAAAGATAAGGAAACTTTTTAGGAGGTCACCTGCTTCAGAGAAAACAGGCTACCTGCCTTCTGGCTCTCAGCAAATTCCTCCAACACATTAGTAAAGAAAAACTTCAGTTATATGGTATTTAAATTGTGGTTAATTAACAATTAAAAACAAAAATGAAGACATAGAAAAAGCCCTTGTTTTTTTCTCAAATGCTTTAGATTACTATGATTTTTCAAAGAGAATATATAGAGTCTTTGCCCTTCCCACAGCCACCCACTGAACAGCGGCTGTGGCTGAAATACAGATGTGGTATTTTGGGATATGACATCGATTGTACGCATATCTTTGTATTCTGACATGTTTAAGTTTGGAAACTCGATGTCCTCTGTGTCAGCTCTCACAAACTGATTCAGTCTGCGTCAAACTTATCCTAGATGTCACAGTAATAGCCAAGCTTATAAAAACATCTTCAGTGAAACTCCAGCCTCTGGCCCTGCTGCACTTCACCGACAGATTACGGATGTTCCAGTGCACCCCACTGAAGTGTTTGGGTGTTTCAGACCACGTGATAGATGCTCCTTGGCTTATGTGGTAGGGGAGCATTTACAAATTAGACACGGATGGTTCCGTTTCAGACCTAACGCAGGGCTCAGTTTTAAAGAGGGTCTTTAAAAGTTAGCAAATCATTCTCTCATCCTGTAACTCCACGTAGATGCAGAATGACAGCTCCTACAGCTTTCTCATGTACTTGAAGAGTTTATTTCATGCACTTTGCATTTCCGCAGTCACCCCAGTTACTCTTAGGTTATCATTGCACGGGTTTCCTTAGAACTGTAACAACCTCAGCTTTCAGCCATAAGAACACGACCACAGGTGCAGCCTAGTAACCCATCTTTAACAGCTGGAAGACTTCAAGAGCTTTCAGATCAAGAAAAGGGGGAGCAAACATCTACTGCGAAACTTCCCCTGAGCCCCCGCTCTCCCTTCAGCCTTGCTCATTTCATTTCCTCACAAATTGGCTTTCCTCAAGTCTCTCTGTCTCTGGTCACTCTTTTCCCTACTTGTATTCCTTAGAAGACTCCTCACTTATCCCTCAAATTGGGAAGAAAAAAAGCTAGAAGAGCAAACAATGTGGGCAGTAGAGGTGTGTAGGAGGGTTTACATTAATAAGGCCAACTTAAACTGATATTCCCTCAGAACTTCCCCAAACAAATGGTTTTGTTAGCTTCCAGGTGTCAGAAAGGCCACAGGCAGTCCGTTTCTTCAGTTCTGTAGCTATTTGTTATAAAATAGGCTAGTAAGACTGTATCAGTTTCACTGTGAAAAAAGAAAACATTGAGCAACCATGAAGCTATCAAAAATGGTAATTAAGCTTTTGGAGGATGTCATACTTGCAAAAAGTTATCTCATTCTTGACATGACTTCTGTGTTTTTTCAACAGAAGTCCATTTACGTGGCCTAACTTCTGTTTTGCTGAAGCACTCGGAAGTTGGAAAGCTGTTTTTGTGGGAGATCATTAATTTGATATTAACTTACAGATTTATTGGGAGCTTCACAACAGACAGAACCTGCAGCAGGAACGAGGTGGATCTGATAGCACTGCCCACGGCTGGGAGCATGACTTAAACAGGAATTTTCACTAATCATGTGCGAGTGTTTCCTTATCCTTATAAATCTGACCTGCAATAAGCATTAAATGAAGAAAACACAGGGCCTACTCACCTCATGTGCTAACATCTTGTAGAGTTCTTCTTTAGTCACAGAAATTCTCTCTCTGTCGGTGCTGTCCACAACAACTATTACAAACTTCAAAGAGTCAAAAGTCATTAGTCAGCACTTCAAAGAGCACGCTCTCTTCCCAGCCATGTACACTGACACAGAACAGATTATCGTTCCCACCAGATTATCCAGGCAGACGGATTATCAGCTAAAATCTTGTTCCTTACACACTTCTCCTGGCCAAGCCGTGGTTACCCACAGCACTGCTCTGGTTTGTGCACAGCAGAGCTCTGACAGCTCTTCTGACTTCCATTTTCAAGTGAAACATTTATACTGAAAGCAACTATTTCTGCACTCCCAGATCTGGTTTGGCTCTTCGCTTAGCACACAGATCCCTCAGATAATTTGCTTCCTTAAATAGGCAACGTGCATCAGCTTTCTCCCTTTGTTTCAAATTCTAACCTGCAAGTAGGTGTTTTCAGGGGATTTTCAGAAGCACATAACCTTGGTGCTTCAAGAGTATACACACGGGTGTATCTTACAGCCCGCAAGACAGAGCTCCCAGTTCTGGAGGAAAGCTTTTGGGGCTTTCAGCCTTCTGCACGAGGGGTTTCGCAGGTTTTAAAGCACCTGCTACAGAGATGCAGCAGTCACAGCGAGGAGCCCGTAAACACGGGGAGCTGCAACACCCAGTGAAACCTGCCCCAGGGCTCAGCTCCCAGCACCCTACCGAGCACCTCAGGTACACTGCACCCTTCGCCAGCGACCGTTACAACAAAACCAGCAGCGGGGCGCTCGCTCTCACCTCGGTGTTTGTGTAGTAGGTGTTCCACGAGGAGCGAAGAGACTCCTGCCCTCCGATGTCCCACATCAGAAAGCGCGTGTTATTCACCACGATCTCTTCCACGTTACTCCCTATCGTAGGCGAGGTGTGCACGACTTCATTCATGGAGCTGCAGGGAGAACACGGCAACTCTGAGAAACTGCCAGCGCAGAACCAGCAACTTTTAGGCATTATTGAGCCTATTAGGCCCCCAAATTAACCTGCTGCTGTAAAAACTGAAGCTGGTGGCTATTGCAAGGCCGAAAGCTCAGTGGGCGAATTCCAGCAAACAGACCTTATGCAACAAAGAGGGACGAGGTGGGAAGAGAATAAAAAAATTTAAAAAGGACTCTGTGACCTAAATAACAATTAAATTGTAAAGCTGAGGGAGCATCCGTGAGCAAAGCTAAACATTTAAATCATAAATCCGTGGGAATATTTGCTTCAGAAACTGTTTCAAGCAGCCAGCTCTTCTTTCTCCAGGCTGCCTTTGGCACGCAGGCAGTACGGGAGAGCCGTTGCTTTTCTCCAAGAATATGGTTGAGCCACGAGACTTCCAAGGCTGCAGAAAAACAACAACTCTTCAGGCAGCTCCACCAAACCCCACGCCTGGCTCTCCTCCCAGCCTCGGCCACTACAACACACTTCCTTCTGCAGTTACTTTACGTCAAGCTTGCCTCTTTTCTCCAGCACAGCCCAGCGATTCGGCTTTGTGGCGATGAATGCAGCCATTACAGGTGGCAAATACATTGTTTTAGGGATGCTCGGGGCAACTCTGTCACCAAGACAACCAGCTTCGCATAAATAGCGGTAACTAAAGGTGTGCTCTGGGTACTCCCGAAGTTCTCATTATTTAAACTCTATTGTAAGGGATGTATTTTTTTTTTAAAAAAGCAGGTTTAAGGAAACGAGTCAACCATTTTCCAAGAACTTAATTTTTTCTTGTGATAATAATGCTACATTTTTTTCATTTTATGTGTGTGGCTTTTTTTAACTGCTTTAGCAGAGCTTTTCATTACAGAGACTGCAATGTGAGACTTGTACGAGTGCTGGACGATTTCTCGAATAGGCTACAGATAACGGAGGGCTAAAGGCACAGTCTAGTGTTCTGAAAAGGAATCCCAGCTACCCCGGGTCTTGGCAGCACATAACACGCTATCTTCTCACCACACACGTTTGGGGGAAGCTACGATAAGGGACAAGGGATTAGGAGGAGAAAGAACCACAAAATCAAATTAAGGAAAACAATGGTGTAACAAGATGCCTGTGGCTGATTTAATATTTAAAACAGGTTTTAGCGGAGTTCTTTTAATGTCTGGAGAAGCCTATCACGGATCCCCTTTCTGGCTGGACCTGCAGCCTTCTACCCTCAAGCTGTTGCCACTTCTGTCTGCAATACGATCGGCGGATTTTCCTCCCTGCTCCCCCAGGACCAAGGTTAGCGTGGAGCTTAACGGCCTTGCGAGACACCAGAACACTCAACCTGCTGCTACCAAGGAGAGAGGGAGATCTGAGCATGAGAACGGGAAGAAATTAAGTGTCCGTGGGGCTGCCAGTCTGCTAGAGGAACCACTGCTGCAACGGGGCAACACCAAAGGCACGGGCAGTGCACCAACACCGTGCTGCCTCTGCCCCGCTGCCGGGCAGAGCTGAGCGGTAAGAGCTCACGGTCAGGACACCCATCGGCCACGAAGGAACTGCACAATTCCTTCCTCAAAAACACAACATGCAAAGAGTCTGTAAGGATGAATCGGGCAGGAGGAACAGGAGACTACTCGTCTAGAGCAAGCTCTGTATTCCCCTTCCTCTTCAACGCGAGACAAGGGGAAGTCCTGCTGCACTAAAGGGGTAGAAAGGAAAAGGATGCGTACAGATCCGCTCACAGAAGGGAAAAGAAAACACTGAGGCTGCAGAAATAAGAAGATGAGAAGAGATGAAAAGAAGAATCATGAGACATTTGGGGAGGACGTAGGAAGACACGGGCAGCTTTAAAACGCGCCAAGGATGGCCCTCAGCAGCAACAGCCACTAGAATCAGTCCAAAAAATCGACTTCCTGGTATTTATTTTACATTTCTGAATCTCAGTTTGATGACCACCACCTTCATCTTTTCACTGTCACTGCATAACTTGCCGGGACAGAAGCAGCTGGAAATACTGCACAAGTTTCACATTCCAGAAGAGCAAAAACTGGCTGTAATTTGACAAAAATACCCCAAACCTACGTCGTTTAAAAGCGAATTTTAAGTTTAGGATTGGACCAGGATGGCCATGTCACTCAGCAGGACCTGTTCCTGGTACTGAGGGGATCGGAACACTCCCTAATAGCGGGCTACCTGGTGTGAGAAAAGGCAAACCTGTTTCTATTGCACACAGACCTTGAGCTGCCCTGCCCACCTAGACGCCTTCAGCCCGCAGGCAGATTTGCGGCCCTTTATCGAGCAGCGGCTGAGGAGCAGCGATACGAAGCTCGTGCAAGTTTCTCGCGGATCAGCAGCAAGGTGAGCGCGAGACGAACACAAGCCAACGCCTCCGCTAAAGGCCGGAACTGCTAAAGGCACCAACTGCTTGAAAAAGGCTGCAAAACCCCTCAGTGGCTCAAAATCCAGCTGTGGGCAGGCAGCACGGGCCGTCACCCGCCGCGCAGCCGTCCTGCTCTCAGCCTGCATCCTCTGTCACCACCGACAGAGCGCACCTCGGCAGGCAGGGCACGAGTCACAGCAGGGAGAGGCCAGGCTTCACCGTGCTGCTCCTGACGGAACAATTTGTTTAATATTTACAGGCTGTGGCACGGACCGGCGTACCAGCATTGTCCTGCGGCTAACCCTAAACGTAATAATATTTTATGGAGCTGGCAAACAGCCTGCACCGTGACACCAAAGGCAGTTGTGATTAAGTGTAATAGCAATGTAATTTGATCAACAAAAGCTCTCAACGGAACCTTATTCACACATGAGGGAAAACGCAGACCTTTCCAAAGCCTAACCACACGCCCTGCCCCGCTGCCACCTACACTGGGCAGTCATTTTCAGCACAGTGCTCTCAAAGTGGAAAGAAAGGGAAAGCAGCAAAACCTCGTGAGAACGTACGCGGCAGGCACTTGGAAGCACACGACCCATCAGCTGCAGTTCATACTTACAATTGATAAAGAATGGTCGTTTTTCCTGCATTATCCAGACCGACAATGATTACCTTGTGCTCTGAAACAAAAATATTACGGGTAAGTCACACAGTTAACCTTGCTATCACAACAGTAACTGCTACAGAACAAGGTTCACGTAGCTTTTCAGCCTGACCTAACCACGCACATACTTCAGGTGCCACGTTTCACGGCCGTATCTAGAAGTCAGTTTGTCTGCGGAGACGTACAACCCGGTGTACAAGTCCGAGAAGGCATGCCCTGGTCATTTTTTCCTGCCTACATACCTACAGGAACAATTTCTGAGGGATTGCATTCGCGTTTTTTCCTTTCTAAACCGCCGGAGCATTCTTAGCAAAGTTTCTGCACACGTTTGCAGAGCGTAGCAGGCTACGTCCTGTGTCTGCTCCCTGAGCACGCAGCTCCCAGAACACAGCACTGACACACGGCACACGCTCCTGTCCAAGGCCGTGCTACCGTTACAGCCAGCAACACCTTCATCTCTCTTCAAACAGTGGCTAAAAGCACAACGCTGGCAACTGGCCCCGCAAGCAGGGCGATCCACCTGCCTCCCACAGTGCTCTGTTCCCTTCAGCGGGTTTGGAGCCTGGAAAGCAGATTTACCTGGGGATATTTCAGGCCCTCCCTCACCCGGTTTAGCTGTGGACGAACCAGCGGATGCTACACAAAGCCGCTCCGACACAAACGTGAGTGCTTTCTGGAGCTCGGTGCCAGAAGCGATGCCTGCACCTTCCTTCCGCCACCCCCAGATGGGACTCGGTGTCGGGAAGCACGTTCACGTTTATGACTTCCAGGAGAGCCGAGCCCGGGCCGTGCCCACAGCTCCTACCCGGCCTCGCCGGCACCACTCCCCCAAGCACAGGAAGGGGGCTGCGGGGAAGGGGTTTTCTCCCCCACAGCGGTCCCGAAGGACAACAGCCCGGCATTAACTCCTGCCCCAGCGCCAGGCGGGCAGAGATCACCCCCCCTGTCTCAGCCAAGCGCGGCTGCCCCGCAGGGCTGCCCCGGGACGAGCCCCAGCGCCTCCAACTCCACTCACCCTGGTGGTTGAAGAGCCGCCAGATGCGGGTGAACAGGATCCCCATCCTCGGCCGCTCCCCGGGGCCGGGGCTGCGGCGGGGGCCGCGGGCGGGCGGCTCAGGGCCCTGCCCGGCGCTCGGCCTGCACGGGCGGGCGGGGGCCTCGCCGGGGCTGCTCTCGCTGCGCTCTGCGGGACGGCCGCGCCCCGCGCACCGACATCGCCGCCCCCCCGCCCCCGAGCCTCCCGCGGCCCGCACCGAGCGGCCCGGCCCGCACCGAGCGGCCCGCACCGCGCACAGCCCGGCCGCAACGCAGCGCGGCCACCGTACGGCGCGGGGCGGCCGCTCTGACGCGCGGGGCGGTGCCGTTAGGAGGCCTCGCCCCCCCCCCCCCCGCCCCCGGCGGCCGTTACGCGGCGCCGCCTCAGCGCCCGCCCGCCCGTCCCGCGCTCCTCTCAGCGCCCCCTCAGCGGGGTGCGGGGTGGCGGTGCCGCCTGCCGAGGCTGGCACACGCGTGGGGAAAGCCCCTCCAACCATCCCGTAACACCAATGTCACCACTGAGCCGTGTCCCCAAGCACCACGTCCAACCTCGCCTGAACGCCCCCAGGGATGGGGACTCCACCGCCTCCCCGGGCAACCGGTCCCAACGCCTGGCTGCTCCTTCTGAGGAGAAATGTCTCAGAATTTCCAACCTGAACCTCCCCTGGCGCAACTTGAGGCTGTTCCCCCTACTCCTATCACTAGTTATCTCTGAGAAGAGGCCGACCCCCATTTCCCCACAGCTTCCCCTCAGGTAGCTGTAGCCAGCTGTGAGGTCTCCCCTGAGCCTTCTCTGAAGGGTCTGGCCCCCAGGGAGCTCCCCATGGAGCCCCCTTGGGACGCAGCTGGCAGCCCCCAGCCCCCTGCTGCCCAGGGCCATGCTCTCACCCTCCGGCTGCCACCTGCAGAGTTGGGGCAAAGCCTGCCTGGGGCGCAGAGAAGCTGGCCCACAGGTAATCAGGGCTGCAGGTGGCGAAACCCCTCAGCCACGTTTCTTTCAAGAGCCCAGGGTGCCTATAAATAAAATCCTTTGCAAACCTGTGGCAGTCTCAACAAAACAGTGCCAGAGGCAGCCTGCAGAAACTGAACGCTGCCCCTCTCTGAAGAAACTCAGCCTGAAGAGGTTTCCATAGAGCCCCCAGGAGCCCGGTTTCCACAGCACGCATGGCCTCACACAGGCTGTTCGCACATACATAGACAGGGTACGCGCACCCCTGCATCACAGGCGAGGCAAGACATTTGGGATGTCTGCCCCCGTTGGGATGTCTGTACACCTCCGTTGGGATGTCTGCCCCCGTTGGGATGTACACCCCTGTTGGGATGTCTGTACACCCCCGTTGGGATGTACACCCCCGTTGGGATGTCTGTACACCCCCGCTGGGATGTACACCCCTGTTGGGATGTCCGCCCCTGCTTCTCGCCCCTCTCCAGGAAATTACTTTGCCTGGAAAGTACAGGAGCCGCCATCCACGCTGCGTTCCTCCTGTTATCTGCAAGTCGTCTGGCCGTGCTCAGGCTCAGCACCACCTACATTTTAACCTCAAGGCCTTTACCCTTGTAAACCGCTGTGCAAATGCTTAATTTACATCAGTTGGTAATGTTTTGTCTTTCGGCGAGACTGGAGATTAGATGTAAGTTTAAGCAGCGTGTATTTTCAGCACTAGTATTCGTATTTGTCAAAATATTCTCTACAGAGCTTGAGATAAGTCCCACAGCTCTTAGAGGGGCCTTTGTTTCAAACCACACCAGCGGGCCTGATAAGCACACCTGCAGTTACCTGAAAAAGGAGATTGAACTTCGCTGGCTTCTCGGAAGAAACGCGTTAATGTGAAAAAAGCGAAACTGGTGGTAAGCCTGTTTTTCTAAGTTGAAAACACAATTCTGATGGCGGCTCCTTGCTTTTCTTTTGTTTTCCCCGCTGCTGTACTGGCCCGTAGTTGAAGTAGCAAGGCCCGGAGCAATCTGAGTTTCTGCTCGCATCTGCAGGATTTTGTGCTTTTCGTTGCAGCTGAAAAAATGAGCATCCTGATAACGAACTGGAATATTGCAAGTTTAATAGGATAAAAATAAATCACACGCCGCACCAGGAACATCTGTAGTCATCCAGGTTGAAAATAACTAGATACAATATATTATTGTCCATGGCCTTCCTGCTTCACGCTTCTTTCCATGCAGTGCCGGCTGGCTAAATGGCAGGAAGCCCGGACAGGCTCCGCTGCGTGAGCCCAGCCACTTCCAGCCCGCCTGCAACCTTTGCTTGGCGAACAATCGCCGGCAGGCTGGGAAAAAAAAAGGCATTTATTTGAGAAGGAAGGCTGTTTACCCTGTGCAGTCTTGGTTCCCTGTTTTGAAATGACATTATTTTTAACCTCGGACACGACCAGCACCACGACTTGGGAAAAAGAGCAACACTTCATTGCGTGTCAGTGCAGTGCACCAACACACCTTCCTGCTGCCCAGTCGCTGAAGTTACCAGTTCAGGTCCTCCTCTTAGGCCAAGGAAGGAAGTTCGATTGCGGTGCCTGCAGCTCCTGGCTGGCCAGGGAAGGCGAAAGGGAAACCAAAGCACGCAGCAGGAGCCGCCGCTGCCCACGTCAGCACGGCAGGCGCTGGGGTGAGCTGTGACCGGCAGGGCAGCGCAGCAGCTCCTTTCTGCACATTCAGCATTCAGCCTGCAGAGGAACTACTCGTCCTCGCTGCTGAACCTCAGCTGAGAAGCTCGGTGCAGCGGTACATCGCTACTAGCAGTCCCCCGGTGTAAACACCGAGTGATTCCGAAACCCGTGGGCTCGTCCCAGGGTTAGGTGTGACCGAACTCGCACAGCTAGGCGAGAAGGTAGCAAAACACAGTTGTTTCGAACCTCTAACTAGAAAGGCATTGGTTTTCCTCCCCTACCTAGTTCTTGGTAGACTTTGTGGCTTTCTGAAGCAATGTCTAAGCTTGCAGCAGCGCTTGCCAGAGCCAGAGCAGGCGGTGCTGTGCCTTGTGGCCGCTGGGGCCGGCACCCTGGGTCCTGCCACGCCGCTTGTCTGCAGCCAACCACTGCAAGAAGTGGGTGGCATTTTTACAAGATGAAGGAATTCATGGGTTTAGGACTAGGAAGCTGTTGTTAGGATTTCATCCCTTGCTTCCCTCTGGTAGTCCAGCCGTAATCCCAGACGATTGCCTGGTGGCCTGGTTCAACGTTCACCGCACTGCTGCTTTTCTACGTGATAGCGCTAACATTAGGCTTGCCTTCCTGGTGGAAGCTTTCCAGGAATGGAAATCGGCACAGCTTTTTGTAAATACAATTACACAATTTACACAGTTTCCTCCTGGACATTCCAAAAGCCTTTGTCAGGTCGTGTACGTCTTGCTCCAGGTAACTGTGAAGCAGACTGGGGGGTACTCACGGGTCAGAACCGCGCTGCCGGCCCGCGGTGCGGTTTCACCAGTGGAGGGGAAAGCACGGCCACACAGAACGAAACCGAACGTGGAGAGGAGGCAGACGAGCTCTGTGGCTTATGAACATTTAACTTTCAGGATCAGATGAAAACGCAAAAGAAAATATTTTTGTTCTATTTATTTGAAAGGCCATGAGCTCTTAATTAAACAGCTTCGATTACAACTCACATGCTTCTATCCAATTTTGAACTCAGTTAGACAAGGCAATTCGATTTATAAATGTTTAAGCCCCTGCACGTGTACCAGATAGATAAAAGCCAAAGTTGATTCACGTCATAATTACACAGCTTACCTGCTAAACGTGTATCTGTCCGCAGAAGGCAGCCCTGAAAGCTGCAGAAGCACCGTGGAGCTGGCTGGTGCGGGTGCCCGACAGCCCGGGGAGATGCAGGAGGAGCCCCCAGCGCCCGAGGAGGAGGTGGGTGGCAGAAGGCAGGGCAAACAGCAACACCAGTGGGCTCCGTGCAACTCTGGGCTGCCATGCCTGCTGAAAGCACAGCCCTTCGGGTTTAGAGGCTCACAGCCTTTTGGTTAGGCTGCTGTTGTTCACTTTGAAGAAGTCTGTGTGCTTCCCCAACAACTCCAGAAGGGAACTCGCCCTGTAATTCCACTCCTGCAATTGATTTTCACATTTAGCTAAAGGTAAATGTTTCGTGTTTTCAAGATATTATAAACAGCACTTGGTTTTGCTTCAATTATTCCTTCACTCCTTAATACCTCACATTATTCTGATACGTGTTTCTTTCTAGGAACAAATGTTGATATGAGATCGTCCTGAGGATTCAAAGACCATTAATGTTGCTGAGAATCCTTCAGCTGAGCAGTTGGCCGAAAGCATTTCTTGATGGAGTAGTGAGGTATTACACAGATTTCTGTACTTCTGGGTTGCCACTATTTAAGAGCAGACAGATTCAAAAATAAACCTCGTTCGTCTCAGACCAGATGCACGTCTCTCTTCAGAATCTCATTAATTTTGACTAAAAATGCTAATGTGAAGCTGCTTCCAAAAACTATCGTTAAACAATAAAAATGCCACAACATTCTGAACTGTTTTCATGGCTCTCCTGCATTTTCCCATCCTGAGTACTGAACACAGAGACTCAGAAGACTTTTGAACATTGTTTGTAGTTTTTGATTTATTGTAGAAAAGTTATTGTAATGCAGTTCGGTTTTGTACATCTAAATTCCATAAAACAAACCCATAGAAATGAGGATACTATCAGCATGCAGTCTGCATTGTCTTTTTTAAATGATTCTGATCACAAAAATAACAACACTTTTCTTTTTTTTTTTTCTTTGAAAGCCACTAAAAGCAGAGGGAGAGCAAAGCATGCACCACTGTACACATTTGCATAGTATATTTTACCCGGCATGCCTTGTCGAATGCTACACATACAGTATCTATAGAGGTAAAAACAGAAAGGGGCAAATCAGCAGAAAACGTACATTTGTGGGTATCTTTTCCGGTGATGCCTTTACCACGGTGACTCTGACCTGGCTCCCGGCGAGGCTGGGGCAGCTCGGCCAAGCCATCGCTGGGAACCAGGCGCAGTGACAAGCTGGGAGCTGAGAAGCGCAAGGTGCACGGATTGAAGTTTGAATGGTTGCTTCCCTCTTCTTTCTGTAGCCCTCTATTCCTCACGCGTACACACCATCGCACCGCCCGATGCTCTCCCTGTCCTGCTCCTGTGCAACCTCACTGACTTTGCCTGCATGGGAGCAGAGCCAGGCCTGCTGCCTACGTCAACACACCTCGGGCCCGAGCACGTGTTCCTTAAGCTTCCTCGCCTTTCGGTTTTAAACTCTCAGCAGCATCCCCCCGCTCCAGGTGGGCCCTTCTGCTCTCCTGCACCTCGCAGCCCCGCGCACGGCGGCCGGTAGCGTTACGGCCCCGAGTCGGGCACCGGGAGCGCTTCGCTCCGGACCTTGGGCACAGCCAGCAGTCATCTGCCGCGATCGATCGGCTGGCCGTAATTAGAAGTTGGCTCATGAGCATGGAATTGCGGTTTGGAGGAGGAAATCGGCCGAAATGAAGGCAGTGGACTTTGTAATTTTAAAAGGTTCTTTCTTCGTTAATTACTACGGAGGGAATAGAAGTTATTGAGAAACCAAGTCACGTATGCAAAATGCGAGGCCTTAGAAATGAACTGCTGAAGTATCAGGCAACGAGTTAAACCGACTAAAAATGCAATAAATCCATTGATGGATCAAAATATCTACCTATTTTTTCAAAAATACAATGCCAAATGCAAGAGTGGATTACTTGTAAATTTGTGCTGTTACAAATGTGCTTCTTTTCCCTTGCTCTGTTTTTACATCATTGGCAAAATAGACTGCTCTGTGCTGTACATTTCCTCACTACATTCATTTTCTACTGCTTATACAGAGTAGAAGTAATACCAAAGGGGACTCTGGCATCAAGTTTCCTCTGTTTTGTTTTTCAGGCAATGTTGGTAAGGCATGTGATCTATGTGACATTTACGGTCGGACTGGCAAATACTGACTCTCGGACTGGGCGGTGAGGGACGCGGTGTCAGCAGCAGGCGTTTGCAGGACCCCGGTCCGGACGGTCCCTCGCTGCCAAGAAGTCTGAGGGGAAAAGGTGAGTCTAGAAACATCACTGAGACCAAGCCAGTGCTACGCCCCGCCTCACCACGTCCAGAGAAATTAGCTGGGAATCACAAAAGGAATGACACGCTCTTATTACCGCCTCAAAATAATTTCTGCCTTCTCCCCAGTTTCATGTATGGATTCGCGCAGATTGTTTCTCTGGACTTCTTAAATGGATTCTGTTTTGATACTAAGTAGAATCCTCAGCTCTTTTCCAAGCTAATTCCTTTCACATTGTTAAAATGTCCCTGTATTTTTCTATATAGAATAAATTGCACTCGAATACCAATCCAACAAAGGTTATTCAATAACTGCTCTTCAAACAACGTACTCTCTTTTGGCCTCACTTTAAAGACAGCGATAACAATTTCCCCAAAGCGAAAGTTGGCTGCGTTACCGTACCTTGCAGTCTTGTTACTCTTTGGAGAAGTGAGGACTGAAGGAATGGGAGGTGACTGCAACAAAAGACACGACAGCAGAACGCCAGGTACCTAACCTGCTGTAACCAGCTGGGCTGTAGGACCTAAATTTAAGGTAATGACTTTTAGGAGAGAAAATAGATTTGATTTGTATAAATGGTATTTTACACAACTGCATCTCATTTTTTTCCTTCATGGTCTCTAAATTATTCTTTCCTTTAAAAACGTGAATGGAATCAAGGACAGGCTTAAAAGCACCGAGCTTGGAAAACAAAATGTATCAGAGGACATGTTTAATGTACTCCTAAAGCTAACGTGACTAATGAAAGCCCTAATTTACTCAAATTAGTATGCTACAAGGTAATAGTATTAGCAATATTATACTGAGAATGGTAGGGTGCTCGTGGTGAAGAGATTTGGGGAGATTTCAGAGGAGTCTGGAGCACGGAGACCAAACTGAATTCAGAAGACTTGCGGTCAGACTGAACTGCAGCTGAAGGGCCCACGTGCATCTCCAGCAACTACCATCATTGTCCTGTTCCTACAGCCACCCGTCCTCCTTTTTGTAATTTTCACTCCACAAGCACATGATAAACCTCATCTTAAAAGCAAGGGACCCATCAGGTTAAACCCCAGCTTCGGAAGAAGTTTTCAAACCTGGAGAAAACCCCAGTAAAATGTCCTTCTACCTGCAGAAAGCGCCGGTAACGCTCTGCGGATGCCCTGCTGCAGCCACCCAGCGCCCTCCACCCCACGGCCGCTCCCGTGCCTGCGTCGGTCCGAGCCAGCCAGAAACACGCGGTAGCAGAGGCAGGCTCAGCAAGGAGAAGCGCTGTGCCCAGCGGGACACGGGGCGTGCTTCAGGCACTCCTCTTGCTTATCAAGCACGGAGCCTGGGGCACAACCTCATTTCCACGGTAAGATGATTTTTCAGAGTAAAGTCTAGGCGCAGGGCCACGCTGCACCAGCGGTGCTCAGCTGAGTTTTACCAGCCCAACATGTTTAGAAAATGATCACATTTGGCCTACAACCTGACCTACTATTTATAAACCAGAATTTGATTCAGAAGGGCTCTAATTGCCTTCCCTTTTAAACAGCAATTTCATAATACGCTCACTGAGAACACACGGTCGGTTGTGCGGTGCACACCCCATAGGATAACTGCTCGGCCTCGTAGCCAGAGCAAGAACCTGGACGGCTGTTAAATACAACTTGCCAACACGGAAATGTTTTAAATTAAGAATTTAACAATGAATGGTCTTTGACGTGGCTTCAAGATCTGTGAAAGACTTTGCTAATCCATTCACAAGCACACGAGTGCACTGACGTTTATTGTCTTCGGACCTTAATACTGCCGTATGGCTTCCATTGGGTGAGCTATCATTAATCCCAAAGTGTCCTAACGAAAAGAACAGGTAACAAAATAACGTATAAACATTTCTAAAACTCTGTATAAGCCAGAGCTTGGGAACAGAACTCTGATCTTTAGGGTAATCGTATTTTAATAGCAAGAGAAATGGTATGAGGACTGGCAAATTAGTCGTATCCACTGAGGAATACATGAACTCCACAATTTAATATAGCGCCATTGCATAATAAATCACAACACAGCTGGCTAGCATTGCTGAAGTTCTAATACAAATACTATGAGTTAACATGTCCTGATCAACATTGCAGCTGCTACTGATTACTGTGTTTCCTAAAAATAATTTATTTTTAAAAATGAAAGAGTTCCAGTAGCTCGTATGTAGGATAAATTAATCATCTATTAGCATGTCCAGTATATTGGTACTTAAAGATATATCTGTCTTCAAAGAATAAAAAAACCACCAAGCAATGGGATCCGCTGGATCTTCTATACTTGAGTCCTTACGGTAAAATGGAACGGACAGTGGGAGAGAAGAGGGTGAACTAATTACATACAACAGTAAACTTAAACCCATACAGTAAAGGAACTCGAAAGGCTCCTTCAAGACAATACATGCCTTCCCTCACAAGATTGATTCATTAGAACAAAGAAAGTAGTTTTGGCACTTCAGACGCTGCAGGTGATGGAATTTATGCATATGTGTTGTGTAGATCTTTCCCTTTACTAGCGTGACATGGAAGACTTAAAAACAAGGCTCCAAGAGGCTCTAGAGATGCCATTTTTGTCTAGGAAATGATAAAGCAGTAACCTTGTTTACTAGAAAATATATGTAGGTGCCCGCAGCTACCTGCCAGTAAAATGCAAATATCTTCAAGCAATTAAATGATCTGATCCCTAATGCTACTACAGAATAAAGATAAACAGCTGTCTAATCTAGCTTTATACATCTCAGTGCATCCTTTGCAATTAATACTTTAATGCACACAAACAAGAAACTTATTAAAGCTTATAGAAAAAATGTTTTGCCTAATGCCTTCTTTCTCATGCAGGTATGTGTGCTGTACATGTTAATAAAGATTGGTAAAAATTGCTGGAGAATGCTCCACTGTGCTATAGCAGAAGATATTAGAGAGGGCAGCTGAAGCTGCCGTTCCCAGACCAGATCTCGTGGAGCTTCCTCAACCTCAATGCGCTTTTGGAATCCGCAGGCATTCAGCTGGAGAAAGTCAAACGGGATCAGGTCTGTTGTGTCCATTATTAACTCTACTCCTCCAATGGATGCAGGAATTCTAACTTTTTTCGTGGTAACTGGCCCATTTGAATCACCTGGTAATGTTTAAGGATAATCACCTGGTAATGTTTAAGGATAATCACCTGGTAATGTTTAAGGATAATCACCTGGTAATGTTTAAGGATGCCTTTTAGGCAGAAGAGTTGTTTAAAAAAAACTCATCATGCATCCACGATTTTTTAATGCTGCTCGAGATGTACATCATTTTTGGCTATACCAGATATGAGATGAATTACTTCTCTTGTTATTAACAGCAAGAAGATAACCAGACTCAATGGTGGTGAAAAATATCAGTGATCTTTGATAACTGGTCCAGAAAGTCAAATAAAGTGTAGTATCCAGGAAGTTCACTTAGTGCTACGTGCTTTTAAAGCCCGCTTTTGGGAAGAAAAGAAGCGGATACAAAAGTCAATGACCCTCATTATTTTTGCAAAAATAGTTTTGACATGAACCTGCATAAAAAAATGCACGTTCAGCATAGTTCTGTCAATTTTAGAAAATGCGTGCAGGGTGGAGCTTTAGGAGTCTCTGCTTAAAGACATTCGTGTGTTGTACAAAACCGCCAGTTCTGGTAAGTTTTTCAATCATATCGGATCTAAGGCTTCACTGATGATGTAAGACATAAGGTCTAATCACATAAGTTTATCTATTTAAAAAGAAATGAAGACTTAGTAGGTGAGAAGTGATCACTAAGAAGTAAGGCAGCAGTATCTCCAAAGGTTTATCATACGTCTCTGAATTAAAAACATCAGCTCTGCGGCTTTATGCGAGCAGATATTTTTTCTGATACTCCATTGTTATTGCAAGCTAATTCTGACCGATATCTTATTTTAACTTCTGATACTTTACGAGTGTTTAACCCCACCCCCTTCCCTCAGATTTCACTACTGAAATTTAAAGTGATGTTCTGGAGAATTCTTGTGCGGTGCTGGAATTTTCAGACATTCAAAGATGGATTTTGAAAGATGTAACAAACAGGTAGTCAGATGTACTGGAATGTGGGTAGTGTGCATACTGGGTAAGGAAAGTGTATTGTTTTTCATTTAAAAAGGCAGAATAGTAAAAATGGGAGAAAAAATATTACTTATCTATCCACCGATGTTCCGTTTGGGGGCTACTAGCTGTATTCAGGTAAGCGAGAGGGAAAAAAAAAGCCTATTCTCAACCTCTACCCATACAAACTAGTCCTAAGTTTGTTCATTTTCCTACTTCCCTTTATCCTGTCATCGTTCATCTTTGCTGACCGCCACGCAAATGCCAGTGCTGGCGAAACTAAAGAAATCATTTTGCTGCAAGACTCATGCCAGGTCAAAAATAATTTCAAACTGGAAAGTATTTTGTAACTGCTGCAATAATTTGTGGTGTTTGGCACTCTCAATCGTTTACGTTTGGTTTGTCTGAAAAAGCCATTCTGTAGTTAGAATAAAATACTTTTATTCTAGAATAAAATACTTTTATTCTAACTCTAAATGTAAATTGAGCTTCCAGCAAACAAATACCGTAGCTGACCTTCCAGCTCCTAGTGGTTCGTGATTTTCCGATTGTTCAGGTTTATTTTTTTCAATTGATTGCAACATGCTCAAGTCGACTTTCCAGTCAATTCACCCGAATTCCAACAGGAATTGGCTTATAAATTGGTTCCAACTGGAACTGGTCATTTGGAATTTCCAGCACAGGAAATTATTTTATAAGTGCCTCGATAAGTATCCTAAATTACAAACGGATGTGCCTAATACCTAATGACAAGAAAAGGTATGGCTATAAATGTAAATGCTGTACTAAAAACAAACAAAACCCAAAGATAACCTATATGATCGGGCATAAACGTAAGGGCATGGTAACTTTTTTTGTCCCCTACTAAACATCATATGAGAGCAGACTGTAACCTCAGTATGACCGCATTACATCTGCCAAATTAAGATGAATTGTTTTTCCTAGCTACGTTATGGCAAGTTATCAGCTGATGAATACTACTTTTCCCCGGGTTCTTGAACTCAAAGCCTATGTCGGGAATCATGGCTATATCCTCCAGGGGATCCTCGGTTCCTATGGGGTTTGTAAGTGTCCTGGTATGAGTCAGAGTACTCTTCTTCCACTAGAGGATAGTGATCTCGGCTGTGTTGGGAACTGGAAGACAAGCGGTTCCTGCTCTTCCGAGCCCTTTCATTGTGATAATTTTCATCTGAGGTCATTAGACTTCGTCGCTCAATGGGAGAGTTCTCTGCAGAATGGCTGCTGTGCCTCATACGCTGGCTCTACAAGTGTCAAAGAATCCAAGGATTAGTACAAATAAAGAGTATTTGGTATTTTTAAGCTAGTTTTGAAACTTATTCTGAGGTCTTTCAGAATCCATCCACTTTTGAGTAATTCATTTATATTAAAACCTGTATGCTTACAGGAATGGTCACAACAACAGTCTGGTTCCTAGAGCTGAAAGCAGACTGATTATTATATGTATATATATGCATATATATATATAATGTAGCTATATATATATAGTAGTAGAATGCTTTATTTTCTTATGGTATTCACCTTGTTCAATATTACAGGCCAGTTAGCATGAAAAGTGAGCTGATGTATTCAGCATTTATCACTTTTCTCTGATCACGAACAAAGTTACATTCACGCTTCTATTCTGCTTAGAAATAGTTCATCATTGACTCATGTATTTCTAGAAAACATCTGGAGAGGGATTTTTGCCTGTTGCTTTTAAAGGTGCAGCTCTCTGAGCCCTACTGAAAAACCTTCCCGTGACCAACCAAGTGAGGGGCAGCTATCTCAGTAGCTGAGGGGCGCTTAAAATATTAACAAGTTCTTCCAACTAAAACAGAATAAATATTTTAAGTAAGTCGACAGAACATCTTTTACGGAGATAATTAAAAGATCTAGCCTCTGCTATGCTCCCATTCCCCTCATGGTAACGCGTTACGTTTGCCACAGACAAGGTTAGTTGATTGGTTTGCATTTTTTTGCCAGCAAGCTGGCACAACGAAGTAGCCTATGCAGAAAAACCATGGTTTTGCCGTCCATACTCTCAGAACAAACTCAGTCACTGCTTCTCCTTCCCTAGGTTATGGTCCCAAGGTCACTCTGCTGGTCCTGGACTTCAGCAGAATGTGCCGCAGCGGCTGTCCCCTTGGGGCCTCCCGCTCACAGGCAGCACCGTCTGCTCCTCTCGCTTCTGAAATTTCGGACGAGGCTCTGTGTGCTACAAAACCTCCCTCCTATTGCTGCACCCTCCCTGTGGCAACCGTTGAACTGCATAATTTATAAGAAAAGGCCTGGCTGCACGGGGAAGTAACCGTGCGGAGGGGTGTACATTTACAGCAGGGCAGATAGGATGTCCCATCCCTTCACGTGGATCGATGCTACCAAGGTTACCCCGAGACACCAGCCCCTCGCTGAGCCGACACAGAGGAGGTGCCCTTCTGCCAATTCACACGCTCCATTACTGGGCAGCAACTTCTACCACGCTGTCCCCAAGTTTTCCTGCTAGCACCACGTTTTAGCAGTGATTGTATGCCAAAGTCCACGTATTTTCTTCAATTGCAACTTCCTGTGCTCATGCCCTCTGTCTTCCCTGCAGTAACACACCCACCTTCCTAGCTGCAAGCACACGCAGCTGGACATCAACATCCTTCCCCGTTAGGCAAGGTCACAGCCAAAGGCCAAGTGGCCACCGGCTCCGGCAGATGCCCCACAACAGCACCTGTGGTGGGGCTCAGCAGGAGCAAGCTGCTGTGCAAAGCCTCCTCCCTTTTGCTCTTTGCTGTACTTAGGCCAGTTAACGTCACCCTCATGTCCTTTGTCAAAGATCTTAAGTTAAATCCGATGTTGCAGTTCTCAGTAAGCTGAACTCCAAGTGGCAATCGGGTCTAGAAAGAAACACTCCCGAGTCCTGATTAGGTAAAATCCCATCAGATTGTCCCAGCGCATCTGCACCATTCTCAGGTGTGGCCGTTATAAAAGGCTCTGGGCCTCTGATACTCAGTTCCCCAGGATATCAGGCAAGAAGGAGTCACAAGGTCATAAGGAAAAATTTGCAATTTGTCATAATCACCTAAGCTCGTTTAATTCCGAGGATCCCTGCGAGTGCTTTAATCACCACCACCACATCGCTACATTTAAAACTGACGCAAAACCTTCCAAAGGGTTGGATTAGTACAAACCTTTCAGGATAAGCACTTCAGGTGGTGGAAGTCTCTAAGATAACCGTGTACAACCACCAGAACGCCTTCAACAGGCTGGCTTGAGTGGCACTGAAAGCCCAACGCTGCCTTTAGATGGGCACAGCATTCACTCAGGGAGAAATTTACCCCTCTGCAGAGTACGGGCACCAGTCAAGTCCCATCTAAGCCTTCACAATTAGGGTGAAGTGGGGATTAAGTGATGCATACCTTCAGCCAGCCCACTGCACAGGGGTGATTTTCATCTTCAGTGTGAGTTTTCCCTAAGTAAATGGAGCAACATTTCACAGTCACTGCTGGTGTCCATTGATCAGAGAGAAATAAATGCCTGAAAAAAATTCTGTGGATACACCCAGTTTTCAAAATGAAACTGAAGAGGTGACAATTCTACAGATGGGATTTTATTGTCATGAAGGGATGGAAAACTGAAATTTTAAGGCAAGTGAAAATGGAAACAACATTTTACATGTGCGCTTTATTAGTAACAGAACAGTGTTTGTGCATTCAGCCAGTCAGGAAACAGTGACTTACTGATCCTGGTAAAATCAAGCACATCATTAGAGACGTGAGTACCAAATACCATGCACCTTCTGTGAAGTGCAATTCACCCACAGAAAAAAATAAATAAATAAAAAGCTTTCTATTAATTGAAAACACTGAACAATGAATCGCTTTCTTCAAAATTGTTACCTGCTTCCAGATATTCTACAAGCAGAACTGAGGTTAGATTTGTCAGGTGAATTATTCATTATAGGTGGTTGGTTCAGCTCTGCTTTTGACATACATTAGGAAGTGCACAGTCCTAAACGTCACACACACACAGAACACCTTCTGAAACTTTCAGACTCAAAAGTTCACTGCAATCCTGATCTTCTCAAGCATTCAGAACTATTACTTCAAAAACATTTTCTGTTTGCAAACTTAGTAAAGCACGTACTTCTCATTAAGGACTATTTACATGCCACGTTTGAAGTTTCAAAGTTCAGCCGTTTTTGAGCTATGCCTGTGGAAAAAAATGGTCAGAATTTTTTTCAATGGGTAAAAGATGTATACTATTCACACTCAAAGAACTCAAAACGGTGAAGGCATTTTGCTGATACAAGAGACAAACATGGAGGTTTTTCACCCGACAGCGAATGCTTTGTGAAGTTATGAGGGTAACAGCACGGGACCGTTCCAGCAACTGGTCTACCTTGTGGACCGGGATAGCTGCTAGCTCAACTGCTGCGACAAGCCATAGCTGCTTATTCTCAGCCGGAGAGGATCTCCTTTTCACCGGCACGTGCTCCAGGTTCAAAGGATCTCCTTTTCACCGGCGCTTTATCCAGGTTCAGAATGCCCCTTTTTAATATGGCCATAATGCCACTCGACAGAGCGGCATTTATCCCCTCCTCACGAACTAGCTCCTTGCCAGAAAATTCCTGCCCCTTTTAGTTCCCATTAAAGCAAGAACAGTCCCAGCACTTCAGCACACAGCTGCGTCTCCACTGCTTATGGGCCTTGACTTCGTGTTCTTACTGCTGGCCGTGGCCAACCAGTGAACAATAATTAATGAAACGAATAAAAATGATGCTCTATGTTACACCGTTTTCCCAAAGATAATTAAAAAAAAAAGAATACCTGATCTGCGCGGCTGTTGGGGCTGAAATGTGTTTTCGTACCTGTAGTCCAGAGATCGCGGCAGGATACGGTGAAAGTGCAGTGGATCCTAAATTTCGCCCAAGGAGAGGAGTCATGGGTGTGCTACTGGTGGTGTGAGTAGCACGCCAGTATGCCTCGAGATATTCTGCCAAGTGTTCGCAAGCGTCCTCGAGCTGATTTTCATCCAAAATTACATCAAACATTTCCTGATCACAACAACAAAGTTTGGTTCATTACGATGGTATGGAAGAAATGAGAGGCGTTAAACAATTCTCATCATGCTAAGCCTTTTAGAATTAAATAAAATAGCAATGAGAGCATGGGAACTGCAAGGGAAAATGATGCGAGTGGGCTTATACGGTGATGAAAAGGCAGCGCTCTCAGAAGCGACCGAATCCTTTCGGTGAGAGTCGCCAGCTGTCGCACGGGGCCCACCACGCTCAAAGGCATGGGACTGCGTGAATGAATTCACTGTGCTCCGCACCCACTGCAGTGGTAGGACCTAAAGCTGCCTGCCGGAGTACCACGGGGATGCTCCTGTTGGTTTGGAACCCAGGACTCATGCAGACTTCTCGCATCCCAGCCGTGAATGCGCTTCCGGAGCCGATCGTGCCCCTCGCCGAGGTTTTCAGATCAGCGATGCAGCGTGCCGCTCTGCCAGCACTCCTGCTGCTCAAAGCTGTGACAGCACAGCCAGCTGCTTGGTGACAGCCAGCCAGGAACCCTTCGTGGTCTGTCTGCACGCACTGCGTGTAACTACCTGCTTCACCTAGCCAGACAGACAGCCCTGTACCTGCCCTCGCATGTGCCAGGCTGGGTAAGATCTGTTCCGCCACCGATCCCCTCACCCGGGGACAGCGCTCAAGCATCAGTGCAAATCCGGGCATTCTGCCTCAGACCTCTGCACGGTGAGACCCCCAGAGATGTTTACTGGTGAGCGTGGAAGGAATTCAAAGCCACGCATCTTCCGTGCTGTCCGAGATGTCAAGAGGACACTCTGCAGACGGCAAGTGCTGGCGATAAACTGCTGACAGCAAGCCATCAGAAACAGAGTTCCTCAAGACAAGCACGATGTATTTTCAGCAGTGAATCGCTGTACCTCATCTTTAACCTTAACTCTCACCCTAGTGGAAAAACCCTGTTATGAATTTCTCACAGGAAACGCCACGTGCAGGTGGTGCAGGCGCTCAGAGTAACCGATGCAAACCACAGCCTGCTCTTCCTCCCTGCACATCCACGGGCCTACCCAGTGGACACACAGCTGACACCTCTGCCCAAAAGCCTGCTCCAGAACTTACTTCAATCCTAAAACCGTTTTGTTTGGGTGATCCCAGGGGCTCACAGCCTGCTGCATGGTGGAGACAGGACAAAGGGACCGGCGATGGGAACTGCACCGCTGCTACCTGCGGCCTCCTCTGAGGCGGGGTGCCAGCCCCGTGCACTTGCAGAACAGCACCAGCAGATACTCTGGCTAAAGCGCTTAACCCACCCGGTTCTGTGGCAGCACACAGCTTCGCCTGGTGTTTTGGCAGGGATCTGAGTTAAGCTGAAGTTAGGGAAGAAGAACTTCTAGCGGCCGCAGTGGAGGCGTCACCTTTCCAACAATTAACTGGGAAATAATGGAGCCGCGGCCCCGGTGAGCCTCTCACGCTGTCACTTCAAGGTCACCAGGAAAAGCTCCAGAACTGGCAGGAGCTGGATGCCAGGGCTCTACCGTGTTTTACAGAGGGAAAACTGTAGAGAAAGCCCTTTATTCTCTACAAAGAGAAAAGTTATTTCTTCCTGAACGTAACGGTTCTGCTCGTAGCCAAACCGCATTTGTTCTCTGTATTTGGGAGGAGCTCAAAGAGAGTCAGAAGCACCATTTGAAGAGATCCTTGCTTGTAAGGCTCGTGGAGCAAAGCAGTTTCTTCCCAGTTCTCCTTGCAATGCAATTTATTGACCGCAGCGTTTTCCTACATGCACAAAACATTCAGCACGTAAGCTTTTCCTTATATCAGCATTTCTTCAGTGATACGCATTAATACAGGGATATTTCCCGTATTGTTTCAGTAGCCGCTGTCCTCTGCTGTTTCTTTTGGTTTACTCTATTGCCATTGTCAAATACTCCAGGTGCGTTGCCCCGTCTGCAACACAAACTCAAATTGCCTGTTGCTGCTTTGCATTATACCGACGCGTTTTTGTTTTAGGGTAAAACTCAGGGTATTTTTTAGGTTATGTCCAACAGACCAGAGGGATGCGCACCCTCTCTCAGCATTGGCATGAATCCAGAAGTAGTAACAAAAATCATGAGATGTGTATGAGCAGAATATCAGGGCTGTGAATTAGCACAGTTGCTGTTCCTTTGAGCCTTGTGATGTCCCCGCTCAGCAGGGCCGGGCAGCGAGGGGCACGCGCAGCCCTGGCCTGAGCAGCACCGGTGAAAGACTAGCAAGGAATTAATAATGAAAGCAGTTCCTGAACCTAACTGTGCCAAAAGGAGAGCTATTTTTGTAACGTCTAGACACACAGCACCCTCTGATTACTTAAGGCTTGCAGCAAATGAAAAAAAAAAAGTGTGGCTTTTATGGTTTTCAAGTGTCTTCACTTTAAGCAAAGAATCCTCTTGCAGGAATCTGAGCCGCAACACCGATGAAGCAGGTCAGAGTGCAGAAGGCAGACAGCGATGTCTTTGGTCTTGGCAGCGTACCGATAGTTAATTAAATCATGAATCAACTCGGTCCTTTAATTTAACCGCTAACAAATCTCAACGCTCAGGAGCAGAAATGAACACGCACTGACACGAGTGAAATCTGGTTGGGAAAGTCCTGCTGGCTTCAGCAAGGACTGGCGAATACACTAATATCACGTCAGCCTTCACTGTGATTTCACAGCAAGGTCATTGCCAGAAGATTTTACCAGCTAATTTGAACGCTGCTTTAAAAGGCTTAATTAAGGAAAACACAAATTCTGAGTGACACAAAAGACTTTGCGTCCTCCTTCTTCACAGGTGCCAACTTGCAGGGCTCTTGCCGGGGGCCGTCTGTAAGACTACAAGGTGTAGCAGGGCAGGCAGTGGGGCTGGCTCTCAAATGGGGCCGGGTACAGCGCAGGCACCTCACCCGGGTTTCTGTCTGTATCGTATGGGTCTTGGAAATCTTCGATTTTGCTCAGGACGGACTAGGTTCTGCCCTCACAAACACGCCCAACCATCCCAGCAGCCGGGGCTGGAGGTGTGATGCCATCTCCCCTCGAGTGCTCTAAGCCAGGAATGGCTTCATGGAAACAAACTCGTGCAAGGCTGATCTGATGATGGCTGCAGCTGGCTGTTGTGCGAGTCCGAGGGGAAAGCAGCCTCAGCTGGCACAGCCACAGAGTCGGGACGCTGAAAGTCGGGAACACTTTTCTTACCCGGGTGGGGTCTCCCTTTGGTGTCTTGGGCAACAAACTAGAATCACGGGACTGGGTATCAAGGCAGGCTTTGCTGCATCGTGGGACGGACAGCGCTAAGTGCCGTGGTGAAGGAACAAGCTGCCACACGCACCCCGTGCTGCACGCTGCGCGTTCCAAGCAACGCGGCTATTGCGTCGCTTCAACCGCCGTGAGCAAATCCCAGGGGAGAAAGAGGAAAGGACTGCAGAGAAGAGCAACTGAGGCTGCGAAACACACACAGGTTGCTCTGTGCAGGTGGAAGAATAAATAAACCCTTCTAAATGTGAAGAATGAACAATGCGGGCAGGTGGTTGTGCATGCAAGCTCCCGGTGACGGTGCAGCGCAAAGAGCACCAGCAGGATTCAAACAATGCAGGTGCTTGGCTCACACCCCTTAGGAGCTGGGAAGGTGGACACACACTTGGACAGGAATTGTTTTGTACGACAGAAGGGTGTACAACGTTGGTTTAGCTAACTGGACCTGAGTGCCTCACAGGAATTCTCTGTCATCGTTTTAAGATACAGCAAATCAGTAGAAAATGACATGGGGAAAGCAC
Organism: Heteronetta atricapilla; assembly: GCA_011075105.1. Classification (NCBI taxonomy): domain Eukaryota; kingdom Metazoa; phylum Chordata; class Aves; order Anseriformes; family Anatidae; genus Heteronetta; species Heteronetta atricapilla. The sequence goes on from CM021737.1 coordinate 37,550,723, forward strand.
AACGCAGCTAACTGCTCCAGGAGACACGGGGTGGTTGGAGCAGCTTTCAGTGCTGCTCGAAATGGAAATGAGGATGAGATGGGAAACAATCTCCAGTTACTGCAAGCAGAAGCTCCAGGTGCTGCCCTTGGCAGAGAGGGCAGAAACGAGGCTTTTCAAACCCCACGGCGTCTCCTGCCTGCGCCGCCTTGCCCCCGCCGGGATGTGCCAGGCTGCGGTACGAACACAGCAAGGGAACGTGGGCCCGTGCACAGCCACAACTCTCCTCCGCCGTGTGACATCCCCTTCAGAAAGCCACGGGGGCTAGGGGAACGTGGGCTAGGGGACCATGCACAGCAGCCATACGCTGTCTGTCACCTCCAGGCTGCATCGAGCTGCTGGTGACAGGTTCAGGCTCTGCAGAGCAAGCAGCTGTGTGTAATTGCTGTCACCGTCCAGCGCTTTTGACAGGGGACATCTGCAAGCGGTGCTGCTAGGGCAAGGCAGCCAGCAGGAGGACGGCTGCTAAAACCACACCTGTTGGCAAAGAGCAAGCTGCCGGGGGCACAGTGAGCACCGCAAAAAGCGCACTCCGCTGGAGGATCGAGCTACAGCCCCAGACACACCGCCAGCACTTTTCTATGGGATGGGAATTTTTGTTCTGCATCAGGGAGGGAGGAGGTTGAATCATTCCAGGCACATTCTCAAAGTATTCCGTTTTCACATAAAGACAAAAATTTCATTCAAGCCTATTGCTTTCCTTCTCCGTTTCCTAACAGCTCGGTGTAGATCTAGCCTGGACATACACCCAAACATTGTGCAGAACTCCCCGTAAGAAGTGCTCTGACAGAACCACCTCAACTGTTCCTCAGCTTGTATCTGGGACATGGGTTGGACAGGAGAGCACTGGAGCAGAGGAGATGGCTCAGCCTGAATCCCTACCAAGGGGAAGGGTTAGGAAGCACCATCTTTGCTAGGAGGAGTGTCCAGAAATACCTGAATGATCTTTTTATGGCCAGCGGGGAGACCAGAGGAGGAGGCTGTGAAGCTTGCTATCTTAAGAAGCATACAAAACCAAAGTTTAGTGGAAATAAAGCCTTGCGGTTCATTACCCCAGAACAAAAGCTGTTTGAACTTGTTTTATCTGAAATTTTAAGTCAGGGGGTACAAGCACAGAATCCTTCCTGGTGCCTTGTCTGAATTTCTCTGATTCTCCTCACAGTGCTTTGGTGTGAGAAAGATGGCAAGCCACAGGCTGGATTTTCTGATCATTTTCCTGGTACGAACAGCAGCCTCTGCACTACCAGATCAATGTTGCTCACAGCTATTACACTGTAAATGCAAGCCCTCAGCCAAGCCTGTTTCCACAGCATGGCTTTCTCTGTCATAGAAAACAAGCCCGGATTTCAAAAATAAACTACGCAGCTGAGACAAACTCCTCTGCAGCTTCCCCTCAAACCAGGACTTGGAGACTTTGGCCCTTCAGCACCTTAAGCCAGTGCTGCTCCTCAGCTCGCTATCATGCTGCTGGAAGTTCAGTTTCACCACACAGGTCATTTTTGATCTGTCATCTTGCCAAAGATAAAAGTAAACCCGGCTTCGGGGATGATCGGGAAGGAAGTAGCAAACGTTTTTCTTTCTTAGCAATAAAAGCTGCTCTAGGTTGCAATCACAGGGCTGTCTGAATCACTATGAGGCAAAGCGATAACACGTGAACTCAGCTACAATAAAGGACCAACACAGCAGAAATCTATAAAACTCCACGTATGACAAGCTCTTTAGCCTTTCTTCTGTACTTACTGGTGGGCATTGTGCAAGTTTATCAGCTGCCACCAACTGAACATTCAAGTGTTTACTTTGTGACTTTCCTCTAGATTTAATCAGTCGCTGCAAAACCTGATAGGGGAAAAGAGGAAAATGTGAGTGTAAGAACCACGTATCTCCGTAAAGCCCAGACTGCCATCCCACCGGAGGATTAACACGTTCAGAAGCTCTCCGTTACGTTTACCAAAATTGATAAAATACCGTCCTAGAGCATAAGCATAAACCTTGCTGATAACCTCTCTGAAAGCTCTGCACGTTTCCTTCCGCATCGCATTTGATCCCTTGCAAGTATTTCAAAAGCAGTGGAAATGGTGAATTTGATTTAGTCTGCTCTAAGTAATAGGTTATTTATGACAAATGTAATCTGGAAAACCACAAAAAACATACATGAAAACAAGCATGTTGTGCTGTGTAGCAATACCACTGCGACTTCATCTGTTCCAGGGCACGCGCTGGGTCCAAAAGGTATTTTACACACAGTTTGTATTCCTCTTTTTTTTTTTTTTACTTCCACTATGTTCATTGATAGATTTTCAGGGGCAAAATAGTTATAAAAGTCTCAATTATTTATCTGTAAGGTCTCAAGGAAAATGACAGGAACATCGAAGAGCGCATTTTTTAAGTTGGAAGGACCTCTAGAGGTCTCTGTGCCAAGCCCTTACAGCAAGGAAGGCCGGACGATCAGATTGCTTCAGTCTGCCAGCTGAGTTTTGAGCCCATCCAAGGCAATCCCCCAACCTCCCTGGGCCAGGACGGAGCTGTTTGCCCCCGCAGAGCAGCACGTGGCCGCTGTCCGTGTGACAGGTTGCCACCAGGACCCCCGGCCGCAGAGCTCCCCAGCCTGCCGGCCCCGGGCTGGCCCAGGGCATGGGGCTTAACTCCAGCCCTGTGGCAGGACTCAGCATTTGTCTCTGATGAACTTTGGGAGGTGGCTGACAGCTCATTCTGCCAGCCTGCAAGTCCCCCTCAATGACAGCCCTGCCAGCAGCACGTGGACCTGCCCCAGCCTTTGGGATTTCCCACGAACCCGTACTCTGTCTCATCCCCAGGCTGGTAACACAGACATCGAACTGCCCTGGCCCCAGACACCTGCTGTGCTTTGCACCCCTGATCAGCGCCCTGGACTCAGCAGCCCCTTCAGCCTTACACACCCTCCATGGTCCGCGTTCACCCAGCGCACGTCTCAGCAGTTTGCCTGTCGGGATGCTACAGGGGAACACGACAAAGCCCCGCTGAAGTAAAGGCTAAATCATTTCTGCACTGGGGTCACGGTCTCTGACAAAAGGCCAGCCAGCTCCTCCTTGCTGAGGATGGATACGAGGTCTGCCTCCTCCCGGTTCTCAGCAACCTCCCTGGATCGCTGAGTTTTAAACTACAATCGAGAGCAGCCCTGCAACAGCATCAGACATCTTCAGCACCTCCAGACGGATCCCATCTGGTCCCTCGGCCTCGCAGATGTCAGTTAGTCAGGTGGGCACCAGATCAAGCTTCTGCTGCGGGTGCCTGCCACAAGCAGCAGTGGGCCCACATTTTTCTTAGCCCTCCTTCTGCTTGCCCTGTCCTTACAGGAGCCCTTTTTGTGACCCTTGGCATCTCTTGCTACTTCTAGCTCCTCCTGAACTCCGGTTTTCTTAACTCCCCACCAAGCTGTGCTCACGGGATGCCTCTGCCTGCGTCCCCCTTCCGTGTGCCTCCTTTTTGTGCCTGAGCTCAGGCAGCCAGTCCCTCTGCTCAAAGGGCTGGGTGCTTTGAGCTCAGCTGAGGCTTCGGGCTCGCAGAGAGACAACCCAGAGCTCCAGCTGCGTGGGGCAGGATGCAAAGGGCTGCGAGCTGCACACAGAATTTGCTCCTGCAGAATATTTTAGTTTATTGCTGGGTGCCTTGCCTATGGCAACGTTAAGGTTGAGGGAAGGCAGAGAGAAGGAATTGCATTAAACATCCCACATCAAGTCCTAGATCTGAAAAAGAAAACTTTGTTTTTCTTTTCATGTCACTCTTCACCTCTTCAGGTGCAGACGTGACCCTGCTCGCTCCCACGCTGCCCTCCAGGTCCCAGCTCAGCTTGACCCCGCAGAGCAGGGCCTGCTGGAGCTCCCCAGCAGCTCGTGGTGCCACAGAACATGCAAACTACTTGGTGAAGTGAAATGACTTGGCTTGTGTTCACTGGAAGGCCTCACAGGGCAGTGTCTCCTTTAATAGGATGCACAACAGATCTCTAGCAACAGGCAATCGCATGGTGCAATTCCTGTAATATTCGCTGTTGTCTTTGTTGTTAGGCAACAGGGACCTCCCTCTGCTTCCTACTTACCTGGAAATACAGTGAAGAATCTGAGACAGATTATTTGGTGTAAAAATAACCATTACTACAAAAAGGAAGTTTACAGCAATGTTCACAAAAGGCATGTCCTAAAGGAACACGTGGAATATAAGATGGAGACAGATGTTTCCTTTCTACCCACTTGCACTTTTAAGGAAATCTGTTTTGTCTCCCCTTCCCTCCCCAGCCTTAACTGCTAGCGATTGCTCTTTTGGCCCCAGCTGGAAGCCGTGGCTCCTTCAGGTGTGCCAGCTGAGCTGCTCATCTGTACCGTGGTAAAGAAGCCAGGTTAGGAATGACTCCAATTAAGTTACCCCAGCTCAGTGTGGGCTACAGCAGATGTTGCAAGGAGCTCAACACGGAGATCTGAGAAACTGTGCAGCACGTCAGTGGCAAGGGCTGGATTTAGAGAGAATGTGTTCTACGTGTGAGCAATTAAAAAGGATTTGCTAAGCCAGCAAAGCCTTTGTTGGATATGAACTCTGCGGGAGTTTCAGCAAAATCACTCTTTCAAACAAGCGCCCTTACACCTGGTAGACGTTTCTGATACTTCTTAGACCTGGTGGATTTCCTTTGGCCAGTAACCCAAGTGAATTCATCAATATAAACTAAGCTTTGAAAACAAGTTGAAATGCATCTTCCCTAGCAGCACGGGCATACAGCCAGGGGTGGGGTCTATCTACTCATCGCAGTGCAGAGCCCTGTCTGTACACCCAAACTCAAACAAACTAGCTATCTTCATTTATTTTGGCTTCTGTTGCCCAGCCAGCAGGTCAAGCAGACTGTTACACCAGGGCTGCAGGGGACAAACGAAGCCAGGAGGAGCTAGGCTGCAGGACAGCTGAAAAAGTCAACGCCAGCAGGAAACAGGGCTGTGACCCAGAGCGTCGCCACGGAGGGTACCCGCTCACCCGGTCCTCACAGCTCTAGCAAGCTGAGGATCATTGCTGCTGCCTCAGCCAGGGTAAGTCAGGTCAGGTAGCATGCTGTGCTGACCTAACCAGTTTGTGTTCAATTCTATCCTGTGTCAACCAGGATGACAGTCTGAAGGAAATACTAATTATTTAATTCGTTTCCCCATCTTCTGTGAAATAACTGCATTTTCTCCCTTACAGAATTACAAGACATCCTGAAAGCTTTCACCCCTGCGGGCAGCCACGTGAATTACCCTGTGATGGCAGGCACTGAACCCATCTTTCTTTTTAAGTGGCATCTCCAAATGAGCAAGAGAGTTCAGGAGAGGATAAAATAGGGGGAATCAACACCTGCTTCAGGGGAAAACGATGACTGTAAAGTGTTGATTAGCATCTTCACGAACAATATGCCAAATGCAGTATTAGCTAAAAAGTAAATGGCAACTTTAAGGAAAAATAGTTACATGACCAACTCCTTCCTCTCCAGGGAGAGAACAGGAGAAAAGAAGTGAATACACGACAGATGTTAGTCATCTTCTGACGCACTTCTGGAGGCAAAAAGTGGCAGTGCCAGAGCTCTAGAAGGATCTTGGAGCCTCAAGCGGTTTGTCTGTATTGCTGTTACTGCTGGGAGGGTAAAGACAAAAATGCTCTCCTGCCTCCAGGAATGCCATACAGCTGTTTCAAAACTCAAAACGCAGGTAATTTAAGTCAGATACGTTACCTTTGGAGAAGACACTTTAACATGGACAATAATCGGTGCTAAAGATGTCTTGATAAGTTGTGCAGGGTGATTGATAGTGTCTGCATCTAGGACAACCAGCTGTAAAGACCTCGCCAGCTCAAAGATCCTTTCAATTTCACTCTGTACTTCAGCTAGAAAAGGAAAACAAAATGGGAAAGAGCCATTCAGCCACGGCATTGCTTAGACAAAAGCACCGTCACCCAGTTAGATCATGGGCTGTAAACACTCAGTATATTAACTCCAGATGGGAATTAATGTGATTTCTGGAAATAACCTGTTACTCAAGGGCTTTTTTTTTTTAATTAACATTACCTTGGAGACAATTTGGTTGTTTGAAAATACATACACACTACGATTAAATGCATGTTTCAATTAACACAAAATAAACTGAGGCGTAGTTTCCAAACCTGCTTAGGACTATTTTTTTTTGACAGCAAGTGATACAGTGATAGTTCACAGAAGAAATCTCTTCTTGCTTGAGAACTGCTCCTCAGAGCAATGTATGTTCACAGGCCCAAGATAAAGTACTCTCCCTCGCAGTTCTTCATTGTGGGGGTGCTTACTCCTGGACTAGAATGCAAGCTAGAGGTGAAGAGCCCTGCCTCCTACACCTCAAGTTCAAACAGTCACCCAAAATATCAGAGAACTAGGCTTAAATGTCTTTTCTTCCTAAAAAGATTAGAAATCACTCACCCTACCTCCTGGGATGGTGTCCCAGAGAACAGGTTATTAGGTTGTGTATACTACGCACAGATTTCCATAGCTTGTTAAAGAAATAAAGATTTATCAGCACAGCATAACCCAGAAGTCATGGTACTGCAAGGGGAGAGTGGGAAGAACTATACCCTCACCTCTGCTCTCACATCTTAGGAAATTTAAGCTGTAGCTGTTCAGCATTAAAAATAATAATAATTTTTACAACAGCCTGAGGGGCAGAAACAAGAACCTGCTTCCTTCCTGGCTGGACAAGGTGAAAGCTCTGTGGCACCTTGTGACGTGGAATTAAAAGCCCAGGCTTGAGAAGAGGGAGCTGTGAGGCCGACTCCCCTCTGGGAGGAAACAGCCCTGAACCCTGGCTGCAGGCCTCCAACTCACCTCCGGCTAATGTCAGAATAATCATTGTAACAGCTGTAACAGTGCTTGCTCCAGCCCAGGCATTGCCCAACGTGAGGCTAACAGAGGACACTCTGCTCTGTTGCCACTCCTCAGTCGGGCACATCTTGTCTCCCATCAGAGTATGTGAAATTCAGAATTCAACATTGAAATGCTGCGGGCACATTGGGACCTGCAGGACTGGTGACATCTTCACGGCCGAAATCCTGTCACTTTCCTGCAGTAAGCAACCGTGTTCAGAATCAGATCTGTGTCAGTGTCTCACCTAAACTGGATCTCGTGTTGGACCGCTCAATTATTGCCCTCTTGCTTGGATTATTTAGAACAGACCTCTTAGCAAGAGAAATGTCGGCCGTCACTCTCGTTATTGATATCCTACGGGTAAGAACAGAGGACAGAACAAAAGCACAGCGGTTACATTCTCATTGTGCCGCGCGTGGTTTACAGCTGCCTTTCATTCCAAAGTGCAAACACAATAAAACATCAGGCAGACATCGGTATCAGGAAAGAACAACTAAAGAGAAATGCTGGGTAACTGAACAACGTTTTCTGTTGCCTACACTACTGTACACCCTTGCATGCGGCGCTACCCTCTCGGCATCCCAACCCTCCCCCTTCTCCCAGATGATTTTACCCCATACCAGAAATAACACAAGTTAAAGCAAGTCTTGGGGCATACAGACCAGCCGAGTCATAGCGCAACAGTACTTCTCCTCCCAGATGGTTCAACTAAAGCTGACATTGCTGGCAGGTGAGGCAGGGCCGTATTTAGACATCTGAGGAGCAGACTTTGTCACGTCTGAGTCACTGAGCAGCACTGCCTGCTCCGGGAGCTTGGCCCTGCAGCACACACCCTCCTTTTCCAGACAGAGCTGTGCCGACGGGCTAAGTGAATCAGAAGCTGAGCCTGTGAAGCCTTCTCTTTAACTCAAGGAAGACGACCCTCTCCACTTTTCACTGATCCATCAGTGAGCTGGCGAGAGACAAAGGGCGAGTGCCCTCCTGTATCCTACGCACGGGGATCCGGGATGTGGAACAAGCCCGTTTTATGTACCTGTACCTGAGAATTTGCCTTTAAATCAGATTATAAAACAAAGAACACGCAATCGCTTCACGTGAAATCCAGCTAGGAGGGCTGTGATGAGTCAAAGAGCCGTGAATAATGAAAAGAAAACAAGCTGGAAGCGACTCGCAGCCATTCCACCCAGCTTAAGATGGAGTTAGAAGCAAGTCCCAAGTATTTTCCCACGTAATACGTAAATAAATTTACTGCCAGAAAATGCAGTAGAAACAAAACGTATAAATGAGCTTAAAAGGAATGGAATAAATCAATGGATCACAAGGCTAAAGGTGCTGAAACCCAGCGGGGTCTGGGCCCTACCTCTGGCTCAGGAGGCTCCCACATCCCTGCTGGCATCTGTGCAGCGTAAGGGAGGGCGGACGGTAAATGCTCACCTACTGCACCTGGTCGAGTGCAGGCAGCCACAGGAAGCGTCTCATTCTCCTGAGGGAGAAGTAACCCTACGTGTCGCTGCTGCTGCAAGACGTTAAGAAAAGCATGTTTACACTGCGTGTAGTCAGGCTCGGTCTTTGCTACAGCAGCTAAACACGAGGCGGTTAGGAAAGGATGCTGCTAAAGGCTCTGCAGCAGCCAAGCTCCAGCCGGCTCCTCTCAGCAGGGCTGCACAACGCAGCCCTCGGGCCATTCGCTTCCTTCCCTGGCCAGAAGAGGCTGTCCCAGGTACGGAAGGAGCTGACAGAAGACAAGCATGCAAAGGGGCAGGGGAGGAGCGCTGCTAGTTCAGGGCGTACTGAAGCCTTTTTCCCGTGTTGGTATCAGGGATCTGCCACAAAACTGCAGCACAGAGGGGAAAAAATACGAAGCAAACCAGAAGGCTGGAGGGGGAAGACCCCAAAGCCAGAAAAGCTGGCAGAAGGACCAAGAAGCAGCCGAGGTTCCAGAAAAGGAACTCAAGTGTTTTATCTAAAGGTTTATATTTCACACTTCTGCCTGATTTGCAGCCAATATAACTACTGGCAATAAGCTCTACAAAAACCAGCTCACTCCGGGCAGGCTGTGTCCCCCTTTGCCTCTCGGTGCAGACCAAGGGCACAGCGGGGCAAAACAGAGCAGGGCAAGGCAAGGTGTGACCCTACCTCCCATCAGCTCGGGCAGCCTACGCGGGTGTTCGGAGGGCGTTACGTTTCCTTACGCTGATCTTTGGGGCTCAGGCCTCCGCCGAGCACGTTCTCACAGAGGCTACAGAAACACACCTCATAAGGGGTATATTCCCAGCAATCCCGTCCTGGCAACTTGAGATCACTTACCGCCTCCAGTTGCCATGGTTTCCTACCACAAACAATGATTCCCAGTTCCCGTGGGACGTGCAGAGCTGGCAGACACATGCCAACAGCTGGAAGGGAGCGTACGCCACGGTTCCCTACCTACCCCTATCACGAACGTGCAGCACAGCTCCTGCAGGGAACTGCAGTGAAACCAGCTCTTGTACCGCTCCGGAGCAGGGAGAGGATGTGCTGACAGGGTGCAGGAACGGCTCAGAACCACGACAAGTCTATCTGCAGGCTGCCACGTCCCGTGCTTCATCTGACAGGTTTCAAATCAATCACTACATTTGTAGGAGCTGCTAAAATCACTGGAGTCAAGTGATTAATAAAGCAGAGGAGATGCCTTATTTTGCAGAGGTCGATCACTACATGTTTTGTTGAAGCTGATCACTGGTTAGTTCAGCACCCCAAATCTACCTTGACCACAAATCCTACTCTACCTTTTCTAAACAGACACTTACTTCCATCACCTTAGTGCCAATGCTTTAGTTATTTACAACCTGACTTGCTGTCACACACAGCCTGCACAGCCCGAGCTCCTCGTTACGTGGTTAGCATGCAGTGAACAAGCTGGGAGGAAGGAAGGCAGAACACCCCGAAGATGCAGCAGATATCTACAGCTACTGATGGTTTCCTTCCAGGGGCAAGAAGAGATGCCAGTGACCAAGCCTCCCTTCCTAACAAGGAAATCCAAATAGTTATAGTCCTCATCACAGCTCTTCAGGAAATTCTTGCTCCAGCTGAACAAGATGAACCCTCCTTGCAATTCCTGAAGTTCTAACACACTTTTTTCCTGTGTTTTAACTCTCCGCATTTCCTTCTTCAAACTTCTGGGCAATTTCTGACCACTAAGAATATTCAAGAGCTGATTTTCCTTAGGTGCTGGTCCAAAGCACCATTAGTGCACCCTGTTGCAATGTGCTTCTTTCTGATACTTATTGCAGGGCTTGGGTGTGATGAGTTCTATTTAGAGATCACCCTGCTGTACGGGAACCTGGAGCTTCACAGAGGAGCTGGAATGAACTTAGCCCATATGGAGCAACTTCAAGCTGAATCAAGAGGAACTTGATTTGGTGTTTGCACATTTCAGCGCCTGGCTGAGCGGATCCAGCAGCACACACATCCTGTACCCAGTGGTTAAGAAATTTTCCCATGTCCAAAGAACCGTGAATAAAACTGTACTTTTACGTGCAGCCGGGTGGGCTTTCTCAGCTGCTCCATGACATCCATGAGAAGAACTGCACAGCTCTTCAAAACAGAAGTAATCCACAGGGCTCAGCACAGCGATGACCTGGGAGCTGTGGGGGAAGATGGCCAGGAGCTGGGCTCTGCTGGAAGCATTTTTAAGCAGGTGGCCCCGTTCTTTCCTGCTCCTGGCTGTACAAGGGCACAGCCTGCTTCCCAGGGCAGCTCTGAAAACCCAAGCCTGGTAATGCCATCTTTAAAGTGATTTTGGCACTCTGTCCGTGTCCCCCAGTCACCTTTCATCTAGGTTTCTCCTCTGACTTCAGTCTGACAAGACACAGAGGCAAAACTATTGGCTTAAATGCGAGAAATCCAACAACAGACAGCAGGTATGCAGACACATGCACTTCTGGCAATACACTAGCTGCTCTCCACCCCAAAGCTGGCTGCATGTCGGTGTTGATACAAAGCCAATAAATCAGTTCTGAACATGCATCAGGCTTCTTACATTAAACAAAAAAATCACTAAAACATTAGTAACACACAGGGAACAAAGCAAGGAAAGGACAGTGTTTCTCACCTCCCATCAAACCTGTGCTTCAGGAAGTCAAAGAGAGCTTTCTGCATCATGTCAGTCACCTTGCAGAGGTGAGGAAAATTGAACAGGGAGGATTGACAGGGAGAAAAAGAAGTCAAAAGCAAGAAGAGAAGTAAGTAAAAGGTAAGGGTACTGCCAACAATCAATACCTTTTATAGGTAGCAATCATTTAATTATCCTGCTCTCGGCAGCAAGCGCTGTAATAAATACCTGCAGGTTTCCTGACTCACTCTCCAAAACGCAGCCTGGAGGATGTGAGAGCTGTCACCCTGCTGCTGCCTTCGCTTGCACGTTTGCTCTTACCACCTTGCAGAGCAGGACCCTTCAAACAGGCTTCAGCTGATGTCAGAAGCTTATGGGACTTTTCAGGTCCAACAGAGCATTTGTTTTGGTTTTGTTTTGTTTTTCCCTCCAGTAACGTTACTAGAACTGGCTTAAGATCTCAGGTCCAAGATCTATTCGTGTTGGATGACTGTTCCAAGAGAAGAGCAGAACCACTCTCAGAGAGGCCTACAAGCAGGAAAAAGTGATGTTTCCATTCCTGTACGTGGGAAGCATCTGAGAGATGCTCAGCCCCAGCAGCAGATGTCACCTCCTTTCCTGCCTGGGCTCCCTGTCCCTTCCAGTACAACCGTGACTGACACCCGTTAGCTGCTCGGACTTCATAAAGCCCCCAGGCCTCTGGCAGTTTGATTCTCCCAGGTTACCTTTCACGGTGGTTCTTACAGAATTTAGTCAGAAGAAAAAAAAAATAGTGGAAAGAACTTTCCCCTATAGGTTGCAGAGGAAGCTCAATGTGTTTCTGCTACGTAGAACAAAATTTGAAACAAATTAATACCCTAACTGCATCACCCTTTACACACCTTTAGATGCTCAAGATGTCATGTTTAGTATGGTTTAGTATTATTTTCTTACACAAAGAGGGGAAAGACATTTGTAGAGAGGTATGTTCTTAACCAACAGCCTCTCCCCCTCCAGACTGAGAGTGCCTAGGCAAATTAACCTGTGGTGCAGCACCATAAAAATCAAGGCGTGACATTTACTCCTGTCAAGAAATGTCGCCGCACAATTAAAAGGCAGATAGTGGAAAGGGAAGTACCTAATTCCTGCTCTCTAATCTACACTTTAAATCATTCTTACCGAAAAAATGATGTAAGAACACTGCATTATGCTAACAATAGTGCCACGCTGCAATCTTCATAAAAGAGCCATTCCAATGTTTAATAATATCCTATAAAGTACTAACAACATTAATTAAACTAAATGAAGTGTAGCTTTGATTTTATGTTCATGTTCATTTAGATCCTAATTTAGCAAAACACTTAACAGATGGATAAGTTCACCAAAATGCCCTGCCAAAAGCCTACGTTCATTTAGCAAGTGTTAAATGCTCTTTTGAATCTGCAGCTACCTTGAAAAATGGGTCTCCTGCTTATCTCCACCTGTTATCGATCTTACCTACTCCCAAGTGGAAGAGAGGCAAGTAATTTAGAAGGGCTAAAGGCTTCCGTATGTATTTATGTCAATATGCTAATAATCTTGCAAAAATAAACATCAAGACAACATGCCGAAACGATGATCAGCTTCAGGTGCTGGAGAGCAAGTGTGGATCTGCTAGGGCAGTCCAGCTGGTTTGTTTGCCTGCACAGAGGTTCATGGGAAGACCAAGTTTTACTGCATGAAAAAAGGAGAACAATAACCTCACAGGGGCACTTCCTTCAAAATTTGGGCTAACTAAATTCCAAGCACATGTTAGTTTGACCAAAATTGTATATGTATATGGAAGTCTAGTTAGTTAATTGGACAACGCAGCAAATGCACTAAGGCAAACGCCGGACGAGCAAATATTAACCAAGTGCAAACCCCTGTTGTACAAACCTCGTAACCTTTCAGTGACGGACCCACTAAGACGACAGGCCTCATTGACGGGACTACGTCATACGGGGGAACATGTTCTGTCTAGAAGAAGAAAGCATCCCTTTAGATCGTTAACCACACCAGATGAAACTTCTGGGAATTATGTATTAGGAATAAATAAAACAAAGTGAAAACAAAAGTATCACTTACCACTTTTTGTTTCTGTTTTGCTAGAAGACCAAATAAAGAACTTGGTTAAAACACACGCTGTGCATAACAACTTGCAAACATAAATCCCTTTCTCAATGCACTTTTTATTTCCCTCAACGTGCCTTGCTCTTCATCAGCTCTATTGAAATTGGTCACTCATGCTGTTCTGGGGGGAGCTGCCCCTTCTCCTGAGATTTCTTTTTTCCCAGTCCCTTAGCAACTACTGCATGTCTAGAAATAGATGTCTTTCTCCACCTCCGCACGCAAGCACTTTTCGGTAGAACATCTTAATAAGTCAGCAAAGAGGGAAAACATGCACTTTTCATACATGATTTTTAAAATAGAAGTATTACAAATAGCAAGAGTTTCCTTAAATAAAATTCTGCCTTACCCGTGGAAGTGGGAGTGGCTCGAAATGTGCCAGAAACCATTTCTCCAAGACTTGAAGAAGAATTTCCACTTGATTTCCTACGGTAGCAGAAAAAGCCCCATTAGCACCAGGTATCCAGAGACATGAACTTGTGAGGTTTGAGGCAGCGGATAAGAAAACTGCCCCGTGAGAAACTACGCGGTAAATGAGAGAGTCTTCACGCCTACTCATGCTGTCAGAAAGCTTCCTCTGCAGGGAGCCGTGAAGGCGAGGGCATGGGGAAAGCGAAGAACCTGTCACTAAGCAGATCTCTGCGTCCAGAGGAGCTGCGGGCAGGCTGCGAGGGGAGAGCAGGTCCCACTGCTTACTGAGCAAAGCTCTCAGGAAAGCTCAAGGCAGCCACAGGAGGGCTGCTGAAGCAACCTAATGACTGCACGTGGCACCACGGCTCAGTACCACCAGCAAGTCCCCAGCTAAGTAGTTAGTATTTTGTGTTTCATGCACCCCGACCAGCAAGGGGACACTAGTCCCAAGCAGGGTTCTGTCCTTGCTTTCCTGCCATGTGCTCTCTGAAGTAGGGATCCTTCACCCCTGGAAGCTTGGCAAATCCTTTGCACACATACCCTAGACACTGCTGCAACACTGATGGTAAAGCAAATGATCACTAATGATAGTTACCGTGCTTCAAGACTCTAGAAACCCTCTGTAATAGGTAACTTTTTACTGCCTTGTTCAGGCAAAACCAGAATTCTTCATCACAGAGAGCCTTAATTAGCACAGGCAGCCACAGGTTTTAAAGAGATCTTAAGGTACAGATACTATGGCCATAGCTATTGAAGGTGCTCAAAAATCAATGACCTCACCATCTTTCATTACAATCCTCTTTTACAGTGTTTCTCCTTCTTTATACTTGATTTTATTCCTAAATCTCATAGATGAGATTAGACAAAACATTTGCATTTCTGACCTTGATTAAGTGTATTAACTCCCTGACAGTGCTATACAGGCTAACCTGTGCTCCTCTTACTGCTCTCCACTAGGTCCAGATTCCAATGGCTCACCTTTCTTTACCCTGCAGTACTCAAGTTTTTGTTCTCCTTGTTATCCGCATGAATGTCTGAATTTTCAATTAGTGGGAATATATGCTGGGAGCAAAATAATGACTTTTTTAAAAAGTGTTTTGTGTATTCAGCCTGTAGAAGAGAGAGTCTTCAATGTCCTGAGACTAGGGGAAATCAGATTTACTTCCTAGACCTGTGAACAAGTTTGTATTTTTCCAGGGATTTGGTATCTCCGGGTTTAGCAGTGTGGAGACACAGAAGGGTCAGGCTGGAAGGTGAAGAGGAGGGAAGCTGAAGGCCAGAATCATCTCTCTGATGCTTGAAAAGTCTGGTTCTGGCCAAAATGGAGGGGGGAAAAAAAGAAAAAACCCACAACCTTGAGAATATGCGAGTTGGGATAAAAAGCTACCAGCCTTTGAGCAGTAACAGCTTGACTTAAGTGCCTAGGGACATAAAACTCTCTAGCCCTTCAAAATTTTCTGTTGTTACCACTCCTACTGTTTAATTTATCTTCTTCTAAAGCCAATACGATTTTTTCCTCGTTTTTCATAGTCAGCTTCTAACACGCCTGTTCTCTGCAAACTGGTATTTTCATTGGGAATCTCAAATCAAACACTCATTCGGATACGCTGCAATAAAAAAGAACCAAGTGACCTTTGAAAAAATATTGTCCGGTGTCAGAAACGATTCTAAATTGTTTTAAAAGGTTACGGCATTCTTACCCTCCATGGAAACGTCCTCTCTTCTGCTCCTGCTGAATGCGGATATTCTCCAGTCTAAGCGGGCTTGGAATAAAGCCAATCTCACAGCCCTCCTTAACCAGCCTTCCTATCCACCAGTCGTTGTTATATTTCTGGAACACAGAAAGGTTACTGGCTTCAGATCAAATGCTTCGTGTCCAAAACTCCCTCATTTTGTTATCCACAATTCTTGACTCCACACTGAAGTCTGAACAGTGGGCAATCTGCACAGTTTAAAGGAAGTCAGAAGGTGCTGGGCAGTGCCTGGAAGGCTGATAGCTACAGCTAGAGAGTGGAAAGCCGCATTATCGGTGACAGCACTTGCTTATCTTTTAACTGCCCCAACACACTCTGCTGTGACTTTTCCTCTGATGCCACCAACTGAGGTGCTGAGCGTGAAGAAGATTTAATGAGCGTGTGACATTTCAGGTGAACAGACTCGAACCAGGCTGGGTGGGGCTTTGGGCAACCTTTTGGGCAACCCTTTTATTAGCAGCACGTGGACTCCTGAGCGATGCCCCTAGAGATGGGATTGGAATCAGGGTTATGCTGGGAACACCTGAACAACAGAAGCGAGAAGGATGCAGTAAGGCCAGCAGGGCTGTGCACATTACCTCCCGTATGCTATTCCCTGCCTCCAGCGTGTGGGAGGACTACAGCTCCCTCCTATTGGTTGCCATGCCCAGGATTGCTTCTGCGTTGTCAGTAATTGGTGCACTTCATCTTGTAAGCACATAAGGTATAGTCTTGTAGGAGACAGATGAGACATACAGGACATATCCTCAATATAGCAACTCAGCACTTACTGCTGATGTTTCATCCTGGCAGCACGGCGACCTTACTTCTACCTAGTTTAGTGTTGTTCTAAGATCTGGACCCGTGTTTATTCTAGTCCAAGTGATCTCTGCTGAAACGAGGGCTGTTTGCTTCCAGCTCTGACTGCCAGCAAAGGCCATTTCCCTGGTGGGAAGCAGGTTTAGAAGGTGGGCAGCTCAGGCGTGGTGCAAGACAGGACAGAGCACATCCCTGGGGAACGAGGAGGAGGAGGAAAACCAATTCTACACACACAGAGAGGCAGATTCAGATTTCACAGTGCCCCACTTCCTCAACAAGGGGTTAAGCATCACTCCATACAAATATATATCTGTATATAAAACAGCCCAGAACTGAATTAAACAAAAAATAAAATAAAAAATCTTAAAAAAAAATAACAAGCTTCCATCTGTTTCCAGCAAACTGAGAAAATGGAACATGCAAATCAACTGCCTCTCCTGTGCCCTTCTCAGGGAGAAAGAATTTAAAGCAAACCCCTCTGTTCTAGCACCGATCTCTGTCTCTAGGGATGAAGAAGCAGGTGTTTTCCTCTGAAATGGGCTCAGTCTCGGGGAGATCAGTGCTTTGAGGCAACGATGGGCTAATGTTCAAAGAAAGAGACAAATTAGTACTGAACACCCTCAAACAGACCCGCAGAATGCACAGATAAAGAAATGTTTCTGCAAGCTGCAAGCCTATGTGCAAATCTACAAAACAACAGGGGGTTATGCAAATTTAGAGGGCTCACTTCTGATTAATAATTGCAGAAAATATGCTCAACTTGCAATAAAATGCATTCTTCTCTACGAAGGCCACATTCAGGGCCTCTTTATTCCCATTCCTTTCTCCTTATTTTTGTATATTTTTGTCCTACAAAAATACCTCTTCCAGATTTTCCTTTCCTCTTGTATTACTCTAAGTCTCATCTCTCTTGCAAGGCTCTCTGGTGCTTTATGAAGACCGGGTGCAAACTGCTGCTGCTCCCCTCCTTGATTGGCAGACTCCCTTTTTATTGCATAATCTCAGATCACAAACTGGATTTGACTGACCAGAGTCTGAATCTACCGTGATGAAGGGGATTGAAAATACAGCAAGATTCTGTTTCCTTCCTGTGACATGAAAATGCAACTGGAAATCAGTGACAGCAAGCTTCAAAAAGTGCAAGATAAGCACCCCAGGGTGCTGGGACTATAAAAAAGGATGAACTACCTCTTGTTTTTACCTCTTTAATGTGTAGGAAGTCCTTGGCATCAAAAGAGATGGCAGTGCTTGGGACAGGAACATCTTCGTCCAGAGCACCGCAGTAACTCACGTTAGTCTTAACAGCAAATGCTACTGGTTTGGACTACAAACAGAAACAGACATCACAAACAGCGGAAACTTTCTGAATCAAGCACTCATTTGTTGTATTGAATTACCAGAACTCTAGCACAGGGTGTTTGCCAAACACATCCAAATTCAGACCTCATCATTTCACGCAAGCCAACAGAGTTCAGCTCACTAAGAAAGACCCCCTTTTACACTGGAGCATTTACAGAATGCTTCCCCCAAACCTTGTTTGCAGGTAATTTCACGTGATTGACACGCTACTTCCAAAGATACCATCCTGGTTATAAAAGAGCACTGTGAATTTTAACACCAGGCAAAGGATAAGCGCCACGTAACCCAGCTGTTATAAAAGTTTACAAGCCTGCACCTTCGCCCTTTCAAGCTGTATAGCTGCTTGCTGTTCTCTTTCCTGGCGGATTGCTTCCCTGTCTTCTTCCAAAGACACATCAGAGTCTGAGGGTCTGCTTGTGTACGAATCTGCTGAGCCCTGAAAAGAAAAACACGTCACTAAGAAAACGCATGTAAGGAACAGGAACACCCTCCCCAGTCAGGTACAGGAAATACTTTTAAAATAATTGTTTCTTAACGCCACTGCGTGGCTTTTACTTTTTCTGCTGAACTTAGCAGAGGTTTAACACGGCTTTACCTTAGCCAAAGACAAACCCCCAAGAAAAGCCTCTCCCCACCTTCAGAGAATCCCTTCACTCCCTCACTGGGTCGCTTCCAGCTCAGCTGCAGGCACGGTACAAAAACCTTCGTAACGCTTAAATCCTGTTTGTCAGCCTCGGCCCGGAGATTGGCCCGGAGATTGTCGTTATTAAAAGCCACTTGATGGGGCAACACAAAAGCTAAGCGGTGACGTGGATAAATCCGGCACGTACGAGCAGCAGCAGCGTGGAACTGCTCACGGGGGGGGAAATAAGGCACGGCCACGGGCACAGCTCTTCCCTGGACAGCCCTCGGGGTGCGTGGCAGCAGGGGAAGTTTGCAGAGATGTTTTCCTCGCACAAATCAACCCAACCCGTGTCCTGCACGTCTGATCAGGCTAGCATGGAGCCAAGTGAACGACAGGGCTTTGCTCTCGCACAGTGATGAACCTGGAATCCCAATCCTTCTCTCCAAAACCTCACTCATGTGCTTGACCCAGGAGCCTGGCAAGACGAGGGCCTGAACCCAGACTTCACAGAACACCACTGATGGAGGTGTGTGGGACGGCGTCCGTACAAGAGGTGAAGTGTGTTTTCACCAGAGGAGTGCACTCCTACAAACATCTCCAAGTCCTAAAGCCCATGTCTCGCTCACAAGAGCCACTGTACAGCACCGCGTCCTTCAAATGTGTTTTTTCTTCTTAAATCCCTTGATGTCCTGCAGCACCGGGACACATATTCTCTATAATCTGCCACAGAAGCCACTGTCCCTGCTCTCCGTGTACACCAACACTTTTCCCCCTTATCGGAGAGAGGCTGCGAAGCGAGCCAGCCCCCACGGCCGGGCAGCACGACGCCCCGACTCGCCTCCCGGCTCAGCAACCGAAGGGGATCCTGATACAAAACAGGAGGCTAAATCTGCCTCAAACACTCCAGACCTGAAAATGCAGCTGCCCTCCGTGCGGGAGCATGCATTGTTCAAAGCAATTAGAGCAAAAGGAACACCAGGCCGGGAGTGGTGACGGGAGAGCACCACGACAGGCGAGCAGCCCATCATTTCCTGCCGAGTGAGCGCTGCGAGGAGGCGCGGTGCTGTGTGGCTGCTGTCACCGCCGCTCCTAGTGCGGACAACGAGGCTTCAGCAGCAGCAGGAAGAAGGAAAAGCAACGGCGGTGTCCAAATAATAACTGAAAAGGCGCAGCAGGAGCTCGGCACACGCTGGCGTGTCCATGGCTTGTCGCGGTGATGAGCAGGCGCTGCTCCTCTGCCACGTGTCCCTGCCCCAGTCCCTTCCCCGTTACCTTGCCACGTGCCAGAGGCGGATGGAGCAGGGCCCAGGCAGGAGAGGTATCAGTGCCGGGAGCACAGGTGGGCTGCGGGAGGGGCCTGCGAGCGGGGACACGGTGACCAGACGCGCACCAGCGCACACCGACGGATCTGCCTGGGCTAAGTGCAGGGCCGCAGAGGAGGTCAGTGGAAATAACAGCGATGCGTGATGCACAGCTTCCCTCACTCTGGTTTTCGGAGGTTTCTGTCTGAGCACTGACCTACTTTACGCTGTCAGAAGCGAGGAGCCTTATCCCAGGCAGCCGACGCCGCGAGGCTTCCCCGGGGCTGCTCACCAGCGCCGACGGCTGCGGGCACGGCAGCCGACACGGGGCGGCACGACCCCTGCTCCTGCAGGTCACCCCGAGCACCACGGGGCTGATCTGCGGGGCACAGCCCTGGGACCGTGCCTCTGGGGACGGGGAGCCGCAGGAGGCTGCGGAAACAAGGCAGGGATTTGCAAATGGTGGTGAGATGGATGAAAAAGCCTGAGGCGAGCACCGAAGCACAGGCCCAGGAACGTGAGTGCCGTGGTTGGTTAGGGCAGGGGACCGAGGGCACAGTTCTCTTCACCACCAAGACCACAGCTCCTTTGCCATTGCAAGTCCCCCCCTGAATCCCTGGGCACCCCTGAGCTCTCTGCTCCTCTCCAGCCCCATGGGGCTCGTGCCAGACCCCGACTCACAGAACGGGGCTCAGAGGCGGTCTAAGGGGAAGGGCCCAGCTCTGGCCGCTTTTAAGACGCTGCACAGAAAAAAAGGGAGCACTTCTGAAATCTGGCTGTTGGTTTTCTTCACATTTTTTGATTGCGGATCGGAACGTTGACAGATTGTCTCGTGCAAGAAGCCGACGTGAAGGCTCACGGCTGTACAGCACCAGAGCAATGAAGCTCTGGGCCGACAGCCCAGATGTGCAGCCACAGACACGGCGGCGCTACCTGCTACATCGCATCCGTTCTCCTACAGCACCTGGCTGCCTGACCCATGGGATGGAAACCCAATTATGGTGGCAGTCTACAGGGAAACGAGAGAAGCACAAGGAGGAGAGAAGGCACTCCTTGTCTTTTTCTGTACACCAGAACTTTCTCAAACAGACCCCTCCGTTTCTTCGCGTTGCTTACAGCGGCAGGCTGCTAACTGGGGGCACATCGTGCACGCCCCCAGTTTCACGCTCACACAGATACCGGGGCTCAGAGCATCACGCTGCCGTGCTACCTCGGCCTCACGGCCCCGGGAGGTGCAGCAACTTTGTGAAGCAGGAGAATGTGCCAGGACAGAGCCCAGCAGCTCTGACAGTTTGAAGGACACAGGCTGTGCGAGGTACCGGTATTATCCAAGGCCATGCAAGGCTCGGTCTGTATTTCACGGCCATTTCACTCTGGGCTGCCGTGAGTTCATTTCTCTTGCCATTTATTATTTATCTTCTCCCTCATTCATTTCCCTCTCCCGTCAATTAGCGTAACTCAGCTTCGATACGAACACTGAGGTTTGAAGCAATCCCCAAAACGGGAGGGAAAACACGTCCTTTGGCCACAGCAGGAAGACCAGCGGCTCTACTTATCCAGCAGCTACAAAACAAGGCGGCTGAGCAGTCAGTCCCGCTGCCGGGCCTGCTGCAGGACACGGGCTGAGCTGTTTGCAGGGCTGGGAAGGGCAAACCCGCTGTGGTTTCAGGCCCCAGGCTGCCTGGGAGGAAAACACACCCTGCTCCTGGAGCAGCCGCCTCCCTGAAGGAAAGGGTGGAAGAAAATGTCAGCTTTTAGCTGCTACGGCCTCGGAAGGTAAAAGAAGACTTCAGTGAGGCTGCAAATAATTTTTTTCCACGTGCCAGAGATCTACAGACCCCAAGTGCTCTCTAAGCAGGCGTAACGCGGGATGCTCTGTCGTACAGCTCGTGCAGTGAAGGCGGCAATCCATTAGAGGCTCCAATAAGCCCGATGACAGGCAGTCTCTTTTGAAAAGATTTAGGGTGCTCCAGGAAGCATTGCTGAAAGCGAACCGTGATCAGAGAGGAAGCTTCTGCCTTCCCCATGAACACGAGGGCAGCGTTCGCCACCTGCAGGCACCGGGCACGTCTGTGCCCAGGAGCACTCGTGGCAGTCCCCGTCCCCGAGGCCCTGTGCTCCCTGACCGGGAGCGAACGGACACTGCAGTCACTTGGGGACCGAAGACATTTTTTTTCTAAACAAATTTAAGTTTTTGGAAGCCACACATTGTTAGCTCTTGATTCTATTCGTGCAATAGAGGAAAGAAGCCAAAAACCTGCTCCCCCTGTATTGCCTATCCGCAGGGTGCCCACGAGTGCGGCGCACGAGGCACTTCTCCTACCTGCCAGGGACTCCTCGGCTGGGAACGTTAATTCTTTTCCATTCTAACAGGCTGAGCAGAAGTTGGGTAGCTGAGAAAACAAAATATTCCCGGGCAAGAAATGGTACAAACCCCACCCCTTTAAATGCCATCGGGTACTGCCGCTGCCCGCAGTTGGTGCTCACCCGGTCCTGGCGCTCAGAGCAGGCAGCCAAATGTAATTACCGCCAGGTGATGTAATTAAGAGGCGAAAGCAAAGCCGTGGGTATCTGTTCCTTTGGCAGGAGGATGCTGTGCGTGGCAGAGAGCCTGGGGCCGGGCAATCTGCGGGCTGCAGGACTCTCCCGGCACGGGCGAGGCCCCATCGTCAGCACCGGGGTACGGGACAAGCACGGGAAAGCACCGACGGCTGCTGCGCCCTGCAGAGGCTTCGGTGCCCTGCGACAGGTCCCGGGGGAGCCACCACAACCCGCACCTGGCCAGGACAAGGGGCAGCTCCCAACCAAAGCATTTCCTCGCTGAACAACCCCCCCAGGAGCCAGCTGCATTGCCATTCTGCATCGGGTTGGGATTTCAGAATGAAATGCTCGGTAATTAGTTCCTCCGATATGTTTGGTAAATTTATTTAAGACAACTCATTAGGTGTCTCAGCAATTTGGAAATTACTAGGTAGTTAGAACATGTTGCTTCTTTGTGAATGCTAATTATTAGAAAATAGGGCAACTGTTGTACTATTTCTTTCCGTGATCCCTTTTCCCGAATTTGAGATCTTGCAGTCACATCTCCTTTTTCGAGCAGCCCTCGGCTCAGCACAGATTGTGTTTTTACATCTAAAAACACTGGTAAAAAAAAATAAGAAAGAAGCACTAGTAATAAATACACTTACTGCCAAAGCGCTGGGATCCTCAAATGAGCATTCAGGGCCTCACGTGCACGACAGCACGCGTTCACCTGCCGTTATGTGCAGAAGTTCACGGCTCCGGGACCCACGGGGACCACGGGGAAGGCCAGGCTGAGGCTGTCCCGGGGCGCTGGAAGGAGCCCCCGTGCTGCGGGCCTTCAGCTCCACGGCCCTGCCTGGCACGGAGCCCCGAGGACAGGAGCTCCGCGTGCCCTGCGGCATCGCCAGCATCACCTCCTGGCGACCGCAGGCTGCCAGGACTGAAACATCTGCCCACGGCATCCCCAGGCGTGCAAAATGACAGGCGTGAACATCCCCGTAGTCTTTTTCCGTCCATCCAAAGTAACCCTTTCTATTTGGTTATTTCTTGACCCAAAAGACCCTAGATCCAAGCCAACTGAGTGATGAGGATTAAAAGCAGAGCGATGGCGGAAGGCTCGGATCGCTCCTCTCTAAAATGGCGCCTGCACCACCGAGTTGGAGCAGCACACCGACTTTTCAAACGCCTTTTTAGCTGTTCGAGCCGTGAAACAGCCCGTGGCTGTCTGGGAGAGCTCTGATCTGCTTGGGGTTAGAGGGAACGGGGAGCTGAACACCTCTGCTCGGGGTGTCGCTGTCATCTCTGCAGCTGGGCCCTCTTTGCCGTGACAGCTTTCAGGAGGCCCACAAGAGAGAGAAAGGAAAAAAAAAAGGTGTTTTTCCAGGGATAAAAGGCAGCAAGTGAAAGCTGCGACATTTAATAACGGGGCTTTGTTTGTTTTTAATCACCGCGGCTCTTGAAAGCGCCGAGCGATGCTTGCAAGGCTCTGGGGGAAGCAGCTCCCGGTGGGTTTGCTGGCACCTGGTAAGAACACGGCAGTGGGCACGCACCTGTTATCCCAGCTGAACGCCGCCAGAAGGGTGCCCTGGGCCCGGCACCACGCTGCCAAGTCGCAAACGTTTCTCAGCCTCGGGAACAGGAGAGACAAACGTTGCCCCCAGCCACTGCCGGGTTTTTGAAGGACCTGCACCTAGCTCATTCCTCCAGCAGGCACGCCGAGCTGCGAGAGGCGCTTGCAGAAAGCATCCTTTATAAACCAGGAGCAACAGTGCTGTCATCGGTGTGTAACGGGCACAGGGGACTTCAGCCCCCCGCAGGAGGAATGCTCAGTACCATCAAAAAAATTTTAAATATGACAAATGGGAGACAAGAAGTGAAATCTCCCCCCGAGACCCCACTGTCGGGAAGGTCCCGCCTGCCTTGGCCGCGTGCTTTCCCCGATCCCGCATCTTTTTAAGGAGCTCCGTGATTACAGCGTCCCCATTTCCTTCGAGCGTGGTGTCACCACTTCCCACACCACCAGGCTCCAGACAACCAAAATAGCCCCGCATATTCCTTTCTGCTTCCCAAACAGGAGCGCTTCAGAACAGGCTGAGCTGCCTGAGGACGTCACCAGGCTGATTTAGCAAGAGCACGCGTGGAACCAGCTTGAAGCACTACCAACCGAGGCTTCTGAGCAGAGCACGTTACTTCTCCTTATTTCCTTTTCTGTTTTCCCCTCTTTCTTTTCCCCAGGGCCCTTCTCCCAGCTGCTATGCTCCCGTTTTTCCTGCGGCCAGGACCGCGTTCGGAGATCCGAGCGCAGGATTCACGGCTATTACACGCCGCTAGAACTAGCTCCGTGCAAAGCCCTGGTTTTCCAAGCACTACGCGCTCCGTAAATAGCGACTCCTTTCCCAAAAAGCTCGCGGTCTGAAAACAGAAGGTGCTGAGAGCAAACCAGAAGCGAAAGGGCATCCTGCTCTCACCTACCGAGGTAATACTGGAACACCTCGTGGGACTTAATTGCTGTAATTAACCCAGGGCTCCGTGGACGTGGCGGGGCCTCGGGGTTGTCACCGCCTGCCCTTCGCTGCCCGCTGCCTGCCCGGGACTTCCCAGGGCAGGGCTGGAAATCCAGCACGCCCCACTGCAGCACCTCGGGGCTGCGAGCGGCCGGGAGCACGCAGCTAGCCCGGGCACACAGGGCTTCGAAATCACCGCTGCACGAAACACGGGGAAAAAAAAAAAAACAGAGATTCTGAAATAAATGGCTTGGAAGAAACCAGAATTTGGGACTTCTTGTTACGTGCAGCCAGCAGGCATGCAGCAACGAGAAGAAAGCTTCTCCACGAGTCACTTTTTGTGCCAAAAGCCCCTTCCCTATCAACGTTCTCGCCTGTAATCGGTAACACGGTTCTACAGGAGCAGCAACCAGGACAACTTTAAGCACCCGGATGTTGTTTTGTGCTGAAAGAGGGGGAAAAATGCCTCGTCAGGAGGGAAACCTGTCAAAACCTTGACAAGATCTAAACCCCTTATTTTGGCCTAAAGCTTTCGCTGTTACTTTGGGATATTCTGCAACAGGTCCATCTGTCTGTTCAACAAATGCCACTGCTGCCAAGGTTCTGCTAGCGCCCCACAAGTCTCTGCTCAAAAGTAACCAAAAGGCAGGGATGAGCTTGATGCCAGAGTGAAGTCAAAGCCTGGTCAAAGGTCTGAAAAGCTTCACTCGTGGGGAACTCACGAGACCGTGCGGGCTGTTACGGGTCTTCTGCATCAGACAGGTGATGGTATTGAGCTCCGAGGGCAGGAGAGATGGGGGATGAACATCCAGACAGAGCTTCTATCAATGTTAACGCAAATAGTAACATCTACTCCATCTGGAGCCTGAAATTGAAGCCTGCTGCTGGCCACACCTGCACCCAGCCTTGGGCAGCACCCCAGAGCTCTTCCTGCGCTGCTGGGGCTCCACGGCGGGCAGGGTGACGGCGGCCAGCCCCTCCGGCCTTGCTTCTGACACTCCAGAGCTGGGTTAGGGAGGATCGAGGGTACACGTTTAGGTACACTTGTCATGGAGTCTGGAGGGAAAAAAAAATACAACAAGTTTTCAAAGACTTTCTCTTTGCTGCTCAGTGAATGCACTCGACCAAAAGCCATCGCTGGAGCCTGTGCGAGAGCCTTTCCAGGGCTGCTCCCACCACGGGCACGTGGTGCTGGAGGCACGCGGTGCTCAAGATGTCACCGAGAGACCCCCGTGCTCCACCGCTCCCTGCGAGGCCACGTGTCCCACGCTGCTGGCACCGAGGGGAGGCTCCTGCAGCAGGCTTGGCGCCCAGCTCCACAGCAGCGCGCAGCAACAGGCGCAGAAGGCCGGGCTCCCCCGGGAGGCACGTTTCCTTACCCCCTGCCCTGAAACTGGGCTGGGATTTGGGGCTGCTGTCAGCCCCTATATGCCGCGTGCCTTCCCAGGGCCGCGGGCAGGGCCTGCGGAAGGAGCAGGCTGCCAGCACAGACACAGCCAGGACGCAAGCTGCTCCTTGTTGACGTTTCTTTCTGCGCTGCTCGAGCTGCAGCCTGTGGCCCTACCCCGGTCCCTTCAGCATCGCCGTACCGCGGCCCTCGCGGCGCTCTCTGCGCTGGAAAGGAGCTGCACAAGGCGCGCTGCTGGCACCGAGAGATTACTGAATGAGCAAGAGGTGCCAGATCAAGGAGAAAACCCCGCTGAGCCGCGGGGAAGAGCAGCTCCCCTTCCTCCTGAAGCAGCAAACAGCAGGGCGCTGCTCGGGCCGCTCGGCCAAATCCCTCCGGGCAGAGCAGAGGGAAGAGGAGCAGCCGCTGAAGCAAGAGACGGAAGGAGCCGGCTCTGCCTCGTCCTCCTGGCAGCCTCAGCGCCGCTCGGGGGAGCCAGGCTGCGTGTCAGCGGCACCGCGGCAAGCAGGAGCTCCGGCAGAGCGGGACTCGCTCTAGGAGAGGAGAATAAAAAGGAAGAAAAAAATAAAAAGAGCGGCCCGTAGGGATCCCCCGAGACTGCAGCACGGATCCAGGCAGGCAGGCAGCCGCGCAGGAAAGCGCTGCTGATTTTCTTCCTGACGAGGTTTGATGGGGAAGGACGGCTAGCCTCCTGCCAGCTGCTGGGAAGCAGCGTTTTCCGAAGCGACGCAGCAACTGCAGTTGGGTTGGGAGGATGCAACCGAAGGCAGGAATTATTGAATATAGAAACGAGCAGGAATCGGGACTTTTGGGCTGCGCTTCCCTGAAATGCACGAGTCTAGCTCCACTGAAACCTAGGCTCTCTTTTTTATCCCTTAGCTCAGCTCTGGCCCCGAATTCCAGAGTTACTGGGCGTATGTAATGCCTGTGGAGGCCAGGAAGGTTTGGAAATGTTCGGGGTCAGCAAATCAGGCTGAGAAGCAGGCTGTAAGGACCCCAGCCGTACCCCTCCCCGGATCGGCTTTGAGCAGAACAACTCTGCAGTGTTTTCCTTTGTTTACTTCGCCGCTGTTGTTCCGAGGATACAGCCTGAGCTTGCTTTCTGTAGGAGAGCAGAGCAGCCAAAGGGGAGCTGAGCTTTATTACCGGCTCTGTGAAATGCTGAGTTCTGATGCCAAACAGGTCTCACCAATCGTCTATAAATGAAATTTTTGTTACTGAAGGAAGACACACAATACCTGGGCCACTCCACCTTCCTCTGAACGTCTTCCCCCGCCTAGCAGCTATCACCTGCACGCAGGGAAAGCAACAGATCTCACAACCAGAAGAGCTTCCCCTGCAGACAGCAGAACGTATCAGGGCTTCTGCGTGTCGTGCCGTGCATCTTGGAAACGGATTTTCGTACCGAGCACACGGCGTGTCAGAATGACAGCTGCAACCACCCCTTACGTACCACGACTGTAACGCTACGCTGGGGCAACACCAGGACACGCTCAGCACGATACAGTCAAAGCCTCAACATGGCTTTGGCTTGAAACATCAAAAACTAAGGGCTAGGGATCAGCTGAAGGATTTTGAGCCTGGGGCCCTACACGCACGGAGCCATTTGATGTAGGGGTCTTAGTGCAGACTGCCCTCAGCGATGGTACCAGCAAAGCCCTCAGCCTGCGGGTGGTTTTTTTCCAGTAGGATGCAAGCTCTTATTTTATCCCCCCATCTTCCAACTGTCCAGACTCCGGTCACTGGGAGGCCAAACACGTATTCCCACGAAGCACAGAGCTCTACGCATGACATCCGCGGGACCAGATGCAACTCCGAAGCTGTCGGCAGAACGCTTCTTCCATGCTGATGCAGTTTCATCCGGAGAGCACGCGCAGCGCCAGGCTCTCCTCCTCCTTCTCAGGAAACAATAGCGCAAAATGAGAGGCTCGGAAAGAACACGAATAATAACCAAAAACCTCGAGAAATTGTCTGGGCAGAGACAGACCAAAGTGCCAGGGAGAGAGCTTCCTCTGCTTCGCCCCAAACCCTTTCCACTCTGCCTGCCCTGCACAAGCCGCAACAGCATCGCAACGAGCCGGATCAACACCTGCAACCACAAGGAGGTTTCACTACAGACAGGTGCACGCTGGACTCAGAGCCAAGAAGCAAGCAAGATGTTCAGAAGGGAGTAGCAGAGCTAAACGTTGCTAAATGTTCTTAAACATTGTCGAAGACCACAGTCACTTCTTAATTCAGTTCAGCGAAACGACCCGTGTGAACGCAGCGCCAGCCATGCGGTTTGTATCCAGCAGGAGCTATTGCAGCCTGCGGCTCTTCCCCTCCCGCCCGCTGCGTGGTTGGGTACAGCAGGCCTAACAGAGTAAAGGCAAGGGTTGCTTAATGCCCCGCTGACCTGCGTCCATTCGGGAGGGCAACGCCAGGTACTGAACACCTCCTGCAACTCTGCTCCTGAGGACAGCAAGGAACAAGTAACACAGAGCTGAGGTTAGCCCAGAAAAACACCAGGAAGTAAAGTAAAATTGATTTTTCTGATTATTTTCCTTTGCATCAGTCTGTATGCTGTTCACTTTCTAATAAGACACCGATAAAAAGTTGCAATATTTCTGGTTTATGGTGTGAAAACCATAGGGCTGAAGTCTTGAGAACATTTTAACTAGGATTAGTACTCCACGGCAAGAAAGCTCCTGCTCGTGTCTTGTCAGAAGCATTACAAACAAGTCTGTTGAGCAGTAACTGCTCTCTTTTTCCTCTATTTTTAAGCAGACAGCTCGGCGAGCACACTGTATCACCAGTACGTACCCGCGAGGTTACTTTGCCTGAAGAACAAGAGCTCCTGCAAAACGAGGGCCTGCCATCAGCCCCGGCTCAGCACCAGCACTACAAGCACAAGGCGACCACGGGTCCCTGCTGCCGGCGTGCTTGTTGGACGCACAGCTCCTGCCCTAGCAGGGGAAGCTCTGCTGCCTCCGGGCACGGCTGCTGTGGGTACCACTTCAGGTTGTACCCACCTCCGTGCGTGGCAGGGCACGGAGCCCTTCGACTCATCCCAGCAGGAGCAAAGGGACCAAGGGCTTGTTTCTGGCCGCGACGGACACGGCTGTTCAAAAAATAATCCTCCAGCCTCAAAACACCAGACTCAAGAACATCTACAGAGACACATATTAAAAGAAAAACAGACATTTATGGTAAATAACCCCTAACTGTGACACCACCGTACGAAGCGCAAACAGCCCCCGGGAGGAAGCTGAAGGCGCGAGCAAGCCGAGCAGCGCCAGAGCCCGTTTGTGGGGAAGTGGCCTGGCATGGAAAAAACCAGGAAAGGACTCGCAGGGAAAACAGATTTGGTTTAAGCAGAATTGTCTCAAAATAGAAAGTCTTGGGGAGTTTTATTTGAAGTGTTAGCAGCTCGTTGAAACACGCGCTCCAGCGCTTTGGCACTGAGCAGGATGATAGGGAGTATTTTTTCCCCGTGATTTCTTCCACGTTGCTGCAATAAATCACATCACTGCCAGGCTGCTGGAAAAGCACAACCAAACAGCTCCAGATCTGTAATTTGTACTACTCGATGTTTCTCAGGAGAAAAAACAGAACAGCCCCTCTCATCCCCTTTGTCCTCCTCCACCCTGGTTTCTTGCATTTCTGTGCTGTTGTGGAAGCAAAAATCCTCCCAGCTCTGAAGACCAAAGCAGAACCTGGGGTCCACTGCAGCTCCTCCTGAAGTAGTCCTGAACAGCACGGACCCCCTCTCTGACAAGGCCAGCTGTGCAAACAGGACGTGCAGAATAAAGTCCTGTGAATACACAAGGTCAGGCCCCCCAGTTCCTCCAGCTCTCCGTGCCGGGTAGAGAAGGGTGGCTGCTGGCTGCTGGTTCCCCAAGGAGAAGCTCCAGCTTCACAATCAGCGCTGTGGGGCAGGCAGAAGCAGGCGGGCACACGGGGATCAGAAGAGGTGGGCACTGCTGTGGGATCACAAAGCCATCCCCTGCTGAGCATGTTAGGAACCACGCCACGTTAAGGAAGGGACCCTAAGGGGAGGGGAAGGCAGTGAAAGGTGCAGGACCTGGGAGGAGAAGGCCTGGCGGTTCCTCTCCACGTGCTAACCGCGCTGTGCGTGGACACTTGCCCGCCTAACCCGCCTGGCTGCCCCAATCTCCTCTCATTTTTCAAGAGCTGCTCTCCCGTGTCCTGTTTCCAGAGGCGAAATCCATTCCAGTGCCCAGAACGGAGACTGGCACCAAGCAGGGCCCCGGGAAGTCACCCGGGATGCCTGAATGGGGCAAGGCAGCTCCAGGCAAATGTCTCCTTGGTTTGCGAAGCCAAGCACCAGAACAGCTCCGTACACAGAGGGCGTCTCATCAGGAGTGACTGGCAGGCAGCAAAACTCATCTGATACGTCTGAGGAGAAGCGAGATGCCCACCAGAGATCGACCTCTTCGTGTTCCAGAGGCGTGCCTCGCCGCGGGCACACCTGAACGCGAGGACGTGCTGAAGGGCCGGCAGGAAGGCGGGGACGCGGCAGCGAGGCGCTCCGGAGCTGGAAACGGTTCACTGCCGGCACCAAAATCGGCGACGAGGCACTGTGGAAAAATACAAACTGGGAGCTGATGGAAGTTTGCGAGCAAATCTCCCCAGCGCTTGCAAACTCAGCATTCAGGCAGCTAAGTGGCACTTTGAAATTAATTACTGGGTTCAGAATGGCCACGAGCGGCTGGCAGGCTTGTCCTGCTGGTAAAGCCATCTGCATACGCGCGAGTGGCTGGTTTTAAAACCAGGCCCTCTGTTTCTGTAGATGCATCCTCAGCGGAACAAACATCTAACAGCTCCGGATCTCCCAGGCAGACTGTGCTTCAGGGAGATAGGAAGCAGGCCGTGACACCACCAAATCCCAGGCTAAGCTCGTCCCCTCGCTGCCTGTGATCTCTGTGACGTGGTCCTTCAGCACCAAGGGCCCCGCTCCTCCCTCAGGCGCCCTTGAGCTCCGAAAGCGCTGCTCACGCTTCCCAGCAGCGGCATTTTCTTAAAACCAGGACGTTTCTGAAGCAATCCGCAGTCCAGGATCAGCCCTCGTCATTGCAGTTGGACCCAAGATCGCTCCAGAGCTGCCCAGAGGAGCCCCAGCACTGGGGTGAGGCCGTGGAAGGACGCACCTTGCTGCTCAACACGCTGTCCCCGTCAGCTGGGCTCCTGCACGCCGCTGAAGTTGAACACACAACGCCAGCTCTTCCTCCTTCCGTCCTTCCACTTAGCTGCCTTGAAGGTTTTTTTGTTTGGTTTGGTTCAGATTTTAACGTACTGTTGCTGGAAACAACACTTCTATGGAAACAGCAGGCGGTGATTTCTAAAAAATCGTCTTCTTCCCGCAGGTTTTCTTTGCCTGCCGCGCCGTCAGATCACAACACTGCACTTAGCGCACACGAGATCTGAGTCAGGCAGAAAATGGTTGTAAAAGCGAGCGCAAACATCAGACGCTGCAACAATAGCTGCTGCTGTAGTGGCGCGAGGAAATTTTAGCAGGAACAAAAACAAGCCAAACCACCCAAGCAAAGCCCCAAACAGCAAACAAGCCGGCTTCCCAGCCCCTGTCAGGCGGCCCTTCGCACAAAAGGGAAGCGGCGGGCAGATGATGATTCATGAGGCGAGGCGAGCTATTAGGAACCGATGGAAACACATTTGGAACTGTCAAAAAAAATGCAAATGCGCTGACCGTGTAGAAGCCAAATCTCCACGAGGATGCAGCAGACTCCACGGACAGAGGACAGTCTCGTGTTAACGAAACTACCTGACGAATTCCCACTGGAGACAGACTTGGGTGCGTGCTTGCAACTAAAAACCTACACAAACACCAAGTGGGGAACCGGCAGCGGGCAGGCACACAGCTCTGCAGTGACCAGGTCCTAACCTTACTCAGCTTTTTTGGGTTAACCAGCAGAAAACTTAACTAGTTCAGATGGAGAAACCCAACGGCGGTGCTCGAAGAGGAACGAGTGTCACCAGGCAACGACCAGCACTGCAAGCACTGCTCTTGCAGCTCCCGAGGGCCTTCTGAGACCGCCTGCCTGCTGCTCCACGCCGTCAGACCTCGCAAAGCGGTGGCTTCAGCAGCCCCCACCTCTCTTGTGGGTGACAAGGAAAGAAAAAGGGAAGCCCCACAGCTGGAACACAGCACGGTCCCTGCGTGGTCTTACTCTACAATCAGTTGTAGCTACAACCCACGCAAGGCTTTGCAGGTGGGAAGGCCGCTCCACGCGCTGTGCGGCCCCAGGCTCTGCACGGCCACAGAACCCTGCCGGAGCAGCAAAACGCGCTGAGCCAGGAGCAGCCTTCGTCCCTGGCAGGGCACTTCACATGGCAGCCAGATACGGACAGCTAACTTCCAGCCCTCGGCTTGAGGATTTCAGAAGGGAAACGGTGCTCCCACGAACACCGGAACCCTTGTAACCCCACTGAAATCCCGCAGTTTTCTGACAGCCGCGTGAAGCCGCCTGCTTGCTCTCAGCTGCGTGTTGTACTTGGATGCTCTGTGAAACACTTCTGGTGTCGCAAAACTCAACCTGTTAGCGGGCTCTGGGATACAGACGCATTTCAGAGGCATGGAGAATGGATTTCATAGCAGAATTCACGCGAGTGCTTTGGACCACAGCCCATGGGAAACACGCTCTGTGGCCGTGGCCCTGCTGCACCTCTCTGCTGGAGGGCCAGAAGCGGAGCAGCGCTGCTCCCAGCGTGCTGCACATACTGCCGTCTGCGCCCTTGGGAGAGTTTTGTGCCACTGCCACCAAAGCGACAGGGTGACAACCATTCCCACGTACACATTTTCTTACACTCAACCTGCTACAACAGAAAAGGCACACGGGGCAAGAAAAGGCTTCGCGTCCTCCCTCAGAGACCAGAGGCACCCGCAGCAACGCAGCCAGTACTGGAACACCGTACCCCCTAGCCGGGCTCGGGTTCCTATAATCACGTTCATCTGCGTAGGCAGCACTCCGAAACCTTGTCCCCGGGGAGAGAAGGTGCACGCTGCCAGAGGTGGCTGACTGGTGCGAGCAGCAGCGCCCCTGAACGCGGGAACAGGAGCGCAGCGCGCTGGCCTCGAAGCACAGACCCCGACGGTGAGTGTGGTGAGCCAAGTGTCGCCCTGCTCTTCCACCCACCTCTGTCCCAGGGACTCCCAGCAGCACCGTCTCCAAAACGGCACTTGCTGACTGGAGACAAACCCACAGATGAGCACGGTTTCCACGTGGGTGCCGCACAGAACTTGTGTACAGAGGGACAAAAGCCCAGCGCTATCGCCCGCTGTCACAGCAGCCTCCGTCCTGGCTCCTGTAGCCTGCAGGTGATGCCATCGAGGTGTGCCAAGACCTTTTCCTTCCCAAAGTGCGGGCAGTTTGTACCACTGGTGCACCGATACACCAAAGTGACGCCAAGCACAGCTCGCTAACGTGGCGCAGGACACGAAGGGACAGCCACCGCAGTGAAACGCACACACGTCACGGCACACCTCTGAAGATCACCACCGGGGTCGGCCTCACAGGTGGCTGCTCCCTGGAACCACCAAAGGATTTTGGTTATCCAGAATGCTGTCGTGGATCTGGGCACGGATCCCACTGACAAGCGTTTGCCGAGTTCTCTGTGGCAAGGAGCATGAACTGGCGGGTAGCCCTGGCTGCAGGGAGCACATCTCCCCCGCTCACACAGCAGCGAGCAAGGCGTCCTGCTCCTCTGGTGCACGGAGAGCCCCCTCCAGCACCGGCAGCAGGAGGCAGGTGCAGGGATAAAGAGGAGCTGGAGGGAAGCCAGAACAGGGCTGGATGCAGGCCAAAAGGCTACGAGGAGTCAAGAAAACGCTACGCAAGGTGCATGGGAGGCTGACAAGCAGGAGACTATGCTGGAGAAAAAGCAGATCGGTAAAGGCAGGGAACAAAAGGACCAGAAGACAAAGCCTTACGCTCTTTGCCTTCCCAAGTGACAGCGCTTGGAGGACGAAGGTGGCCTGGATGGAAGCGCTGACATGACGGAGCAGGGAGGCACGCGGAGCGTTACCGCGGCTGGCAGCGCCCTGCCTCCACGTGCCGGCTGCTGCCCCGCGGCGGCTCCCTGCTCTCACCTTGTCCCTCTTCTCTCTAGTCAGGCTCTGTCCTGCACGCTCCTTCTGCCCAGCAATTCCTCCTGCCGGCCGGGCTGCAGCACCTGAGGTCTGTCCTTCCCCACCGGCTGCACTTCTGGGTGCACCCAGCAAAGGGCAGCAGGTCCCAGCTGCCCCAACAGCCACCTCGGGCACACAAGCCCCCAAAATCCCCCAGATTAGACAGGACAGGGCAACAAGCAAGGCAAGAACTCATTGGTAAGACGTTTCTCGCTATAAAAACCTGAACTTCGTGTTCATTTCAAGGACGGTTGTGTCCGTGAAAGTTGTTTACGTCCCTCTCTGCACCTCCATCCCTCAGCGTGGCAATAAACTTTGTGCCCACAACCACTGCTAGTTGGTTTCAGCTTCAGCAGCGTAATTTTCCTCCCCCAAAAAGCCTCGCACTGGCTAGCTAGCGCATCATTTACTTGGCGTTAATCATCACAGCTGGTAATACATCGTAGGACCCGTGCACACGCCCAACCCCTTCCTTCCTTTACACATGTAACCACGTATTCTTGCATACAGTTTAGGTTTACCCCGTTTAGGTGCCACGCACTCGTTGTTCACCTTTCCTTCCAAGGTGAATGAAGAATCGCTACGTAGGACTTTTAGTGGGTGCAGCTTTACTGCTGAAGAAGCCCGCGGTGGCTCGGCGAGGTCACTGCCATGCTGCTGCGCTCTGCCTGTAACACCGCCGGGTCAGCTTCAGGCAGAGCTGGAGTCGGCCAGCAGCACGCATCCAATTCAGCCCTGTCAATACCTACAGAGCTTAACCCTTGATCAGGACTACATTTCCAGAAGCTCCTTTCCCTGATTTATACTGGGAAGGAACAGGTTCGCTGCGATGAGCCCACACAGCAGCTCACCTCTCTGTGCTACGAGACAAGCCTCAGGAAAGGAAGGAGAGCGATTTTTGGTTTGGAGCATCTACAGCAGCACCCGAAAGCACAGCTGCAGCTCCTGCCCCTCTCCACGCTCGTTCCTGCAGAGCTGCCTTCCAGGGCCGAGGTCAAAATAGATCAGAGCACGCACTGCTAATCCAGCAGGCTGCCACAGCTGGACATGCCGCGGGACTTCCTTCGGAGAAAACGCAGTGTGAACACGTACCACGTGCCAAATAGTACAGCTGGGGGGGAAAAGGCAGCGTCAGTTTGTCAGCTTGCATTTCTTGCTAGGAACAGGAGCTTGTTCTCTGCTGGCTTCTTATATGAGGCCACCCCTATAGGAAGCTGCTGTACGTGTTTTGTAAGGGCAAACGCCTGCTTGAGGAAGATGTGAGCTGCACCAGAGTGACTCATCTCGGTACGGTTTATTTTGTGCTAGGAGTATTTCAAGTAGCACAAGTACTCGATCACACCTCCCTGGGCTCCAGGGAGCGCAAGTGCAGCGTGCACTTGTCTTGCCCCGGGTTCCCCCGGCACACCACACCTGGGCCGTGCCTCCCAACCCCTAACACCCAGAGCAGCACCGAGTCCTCCTCAATCCTCGCAGCTATTTTCTCTTAACCGCAGGGAACTGGCCCTCTACCCTCGCTTTGCTTTCCGCTGTGTTAATTCCATTCCATCTGCTCGCTCCCTGGCTGGAAAGGAATACCCCCGTGCCCCATCAGGCTACCTGTTTGCCAGAATATTGTCTCAGCGGGCGTTCTCGGCTCATGAGTCAGAATCCCAAACAATAATAAGGTACGGCGTTTCGAGCGAGCGGCGTGGCAGCACGAAGCAAACAAGCGCTCGGGGAATTTCATCTGCTTTGTGTCTGAGCCTCTGGGGCTCAGGCTCTGTACGAGACGCGTGCTGTTTTTAGGGTTCGGTCTGCCTTTTTGTTTCTTAAATGGGAGGTGAGGTGCTCACCCAGCCCTCCCAGTCCCACAAGTTGAGCATCCTGGAGTACTGACAGGGCTACGGGAGCTGTCACCACCCCTCCACCAAGCAGTCAGGAGTGCCCCGAGGAACCCAGACACCCGATCCTTGCTCCAGCCGCCCCGAGCGGGCACCCCGAGCCCCCTCCGGTGCCACAGAGCCTGCCACGGCCGGCTGTGCAACCTCCCCGGCCTCCTCCTGGCACGAAACGGCTGTTTACCAGCAGCAGAAGGGGACCAGCACGTCCCTTGGGACCCCTCACAGGCACCTCGGGGGTGCCGCCAGCACGGCCCCGGACTCCCGGAGCCCCCCAAAACCCGGGCGCTGTACGGAAAGCAGCCGTCCCGCAGCCCTCCCCGCGGCGGGGGAGCGCAGGCCGCCGGGCTCCGTGCCCTGCCGGCGGCACCGGTACCACAGAGCCGGGCCCGGGCTCCGGGCCCGGCCGTTACGCAACGCCGCAGCCCCCGACCCCAACCCGCCGCCACGGCACCCACCGCCTCCGAGTCCTCGAAGCCGTGCAGGTACAAGTTGTCGTACATGGGGCCCCGCGGGCGCCGGGGGCGCGGAGCGGTGCGGCTCGGAGCGGGCGCTGCGGGGCCGGGCTGCCCTCAGGGCGCTGCGGACGCCCCCAGCCGCGCGGCGCCGCCTCCCGCCGCCCACCGCCGGCACCGGGCCCGCAG